>CAUYQU010040322.1:0-21018 GCA_963574635.1 Cheracebus regulus | reverse complement strand
AACAGCCACACTGGCGACCCGTGGGGCTGCTCCGCCTGGGAATCTCCTGGTCTGGGGGTAATAAAAATCCGTCTGGAAATGCGGCGTCCACTCACCCTCTGCACTTTCACTGGGAGCTGCAATCCTGAGCTGCTCCTAATCCGCTTTCTTCAGTATTGCTATTTTTAAAGCTGGGGTATATCAGGAGTTCTCCTTCCCCTTGGATATAGAAAGCTGGAACTAGTTTTGCTTCTACCCTCACAACAAGAAAAAACCATGATGTAAAGTGTAAAAAAATATCACAACGTTGGCTGAACACACTGAAGTATGGAAATCACACAAGAACCAAGTAGTCTGAAATTTACTGAATGTCAAGTCTTTCTAAGAAAAGATGTGCTACTGGCAGACTACAACAGGAAGAGATGTTGGTATCATACAGCCAGGCGAAAAGAAAGCATTCTGATAAAATTGGTGATGGATTGGTAAAGGTCATGTGTGCATGAGGGGTAGAGGATACTCATGGAAACTGCAGATACGAGGGGAGCTTGCGCACACTCGCAGATCCTTTTCCATGGACGCCCCATGTCCTGCTCCTGAGAAAATGAGTGGAAAAAGCAGGAGGTGAATGAATGCCTTCCCTGGTGTTTCAGGCTTGCAAGAGGGAAGTGGTCACTGCCATGAGAAAAGTCTGAAGCCTTACTGTGACTCTTCTTCAGAAAACAAAGCCTTAAGCCTCTGAGGGAGAAGCAGAAAATCCTGCCGCCTCTACAACAAAGTTACAGACCCACTGGAGGCAGAGGAAAGGTCAAAACAAAGCAGACAAAACAAAATAAAACCAAAAACAAAACCTACTACCCCAAGGGGAAGTCCTGGATGTAGGATCTTATGCCAGTAATATTTGAGATCTCCTACCACTAAGAGACTGAAAAGAAACTCTCTCCCGTGGAACACTCATAAGATATATAGACAGTTTCACTGCCATGAAGAGAAGAAATAGGACCCCTGAGAAAGCTCAACCACAAGACTTAAACATGCAGGACCTGCCTAAGGTGGAGGCTATACTGAAATAATAAAGAATCCCTTGCCTTCACCACCAGACTAGCAAGCATCAAGTAACAAGCAACTGCCATCTATCACTGATGAAGAAGACAAAAAAGTGTGGAGAGGAACGATATTTGTGGTGGAGATGAACAGAGAAGGTAAGGGTGAAATAGAAGCATTGAGAAAACACCTGTTAAATTCCAGCCTCCATCCTAAGAAAAAGAAATTTGAAGACAGTGGTGCACTGAAGATAATAATAGAACAAGAAAACCCAATCTCAGCTTAATTACTGGTTAGATCAACCTAACACCCTTCCTCATATGCTAATAGGGTAACACAAGAGATGTATCCGTTTCCAGACACAAAGTCTCTACTATTTTACACATAATGTCTGATTTTAATTTTAAAAATTACATGAGACACAAAAAGGCAAGAAAAATAAAAACAATGCAGCTAAGAGACAAGACAATCAACAGAACAGAGTCAAGCATGTGGCCCCTATGTTTATATCAAACAGAATTTAAAGGAAGTATGAATTTCACATTGATAAGTTAAAGATTCTAGTGAAGATGCAGAGAATATGCAAGAACAGAAGGGAGATTTCAGCAGAGAATGGTGTTATGGATTGAATTGTGTTTTTCAAAAATTAACATTGAAGCCCTAACCCCCAATGTGATATATTTAGGGAGATAGGGTTAAATAAGGCCATAAGGATACAGCCCTAATCCTATAGGGCTGGTATTCCTATAAGAAGAGTAAGAGACACTGGAGCTCTGTCTCTCTCTATGTACACACAGAGAAAATGCCATGTGAGGACACAGTGAGGAGGAGGCCATATAGAAGCCAGGAAGAATGGCCTCACCAGACACTAAGCCTCATAGCATCTTAATCTCGGACTTCTAGTCTTCAAACTACAAGAAAATAAATTTCTGTTGTTTAAGCCATAAGTCTGTGGTAATCCATTATGGCAGCCCAAACAGACTAGTACATATGGAAACTATAAGTGAAATGCAAATTCTAGAAATAAAGAACATGGTAATAGAGACAAAGAATGCTTCCAACAAGTTCATCAGAGATTCAAGACAGCTAAAGAAATAATTACTGAATTTGAAGATATGTCAATAGAAATTACTGAAACTTAAAAAGAAGGGCAAAAAATGAAATGAACATCCAAACATTGAGGGATAACAGCAAACAATCTAGCCCATAAGTAATTTGAATCCCAGAAGAAAGACAATGGCACAGAATAATTATATGAAGAAATATCAATTGAGAATTTTCTAAAATTAATGACAATCCCCATAATACAGATGCACTAAATTCAGAGAATTCTGAGGAGGATAAATACCAAAAAATCTCTAAACAGAAACACACACACATAAACACATACACCTGCATATACTATATTCAAATTACTGATAAAAAGAACATTTTTATGGCAGCCATAGAAAAAAGAATCATGACTTACACGTAAATAAAAATAAGATTTACAAAAGAGGGATGAAAAACTATGTTTCAGAAAAAAATGGAGTCAAGCATTCAAGATGGAGGAAGAAAACCCTCACATACTTCATACAAAATATAAAAGTAAGTTCTTCAGAGAGAAAGAATATAATACTCAACAAAATTTAGATTGAAATAAATAAATGTCTTCAGTCAAATCAGTTTTTCCAACTCCTTTAGGAAAGTGCTCTCCTGAAAAAAATACAGCTTCTGTATTTCAGCCCGTAAGATTCAGGGAGTTACCATAAGGTCCAGGGAATTATCCTCTCAATCAGGACCTTGGACAGGACTGGAGAGCAACTGAATTCCTATAGTACTGTCATTTCAGCATTTAATATACTTCAACGGTGTGGCTGAAATGAATTGATGTCTTTGTCTGGGCAGTCATTTACAACTATAGAGATTGGAAGGGTCTCCATACTAGGAATATGAATTTCTTGGTGACTGTCTCTGATTTTATTATAAAGCTGTATATAAATAAGGTCTTTTTATTGGCCAGTAATATTCACTGAAGGGAAGAGTCAAAACAAGAAATTTTAAAATTAAGCTTACGATTGTACTGATCCAGTGAGCTACTTTGGACTGATAGCCTCACTCCTCGGATAATTTTTTTTATTAAAGTGCATGCTAGACTCTTTCCTGACCCTTGTTCACTGGCACTGCCTTCTGCTTCTAAAAACAACATATTGCAGGAAATTGTTAACATTTCTGTATTTGTATAACTTTATTTCTTTACATTATACTCTTCAAGCACTCTTTAGCCTATAATGAAATTCAACATTTATTATCAGGTTATTATTTATGAGCAGGCTAGAATGCAAAATTCAAAGAATGCAAGAGAGATAAGACAAACATTATACTCATATTTGAATAACTCATGCTGTATAAAATGTGAGTGAAATCTAAAGATATCAGTATCTTTGTACAGAGGGCAATATATTATGCAAAAATAATATTCTGTAAACCACAAGATAAAATTGATATTATTATGAAAAACACATATGTATATGGAACTGGTGCAACCAGTAGAATATGCTGTGCTGGGTTTAAGTGAATTATTATTCTATTGCTTTCTTGCAAATTTCTGATTTTTTCATTCCTTCATTTATTTTCCAAATTTGGAAATATAATCACCAGTAATATATTAGGAAGTAAAGACAGCTGTTTTCCAGCAACTTTGGTAAGGCCTTTTAAAACATCCAGAATTAGAAACTGTAGAGGAGAACAATATGGCAGTCACCTTGATCTAGGAAGTCAAGGATTTTAGTGCAAGTAGGAAAGCATGAGACGAAAAATCTTTTCCAGCTGCCTAATGATTCAATTCAATTAGATAACACTTCATTTTATTTCCAAGTGTTTGTAGTGAAAGAAAAGGGCAGTCAGTTTAATGGAAAGAAAAAGGATGTGTTCACTTACTAATTTGATTCGGTGGCCGGGAGTGGCGCTGATTTCCCATGTGCATTCTTTTCTGCTTGGGTACTTGTCTGGCCAATTGGGACTGGTGATGAGGCCAGTTGGACTGTGGATCTTCTGTTCACATTCAGCTGCACCAATAACCATAATATCAGACAGTGTGACAGTGTGGAAATGCAGCCCAGGTTTGAGGCAGAAAGCAGCCTATTTGCCCACTGCCCTGTTGGAAGATTTTCCTGAATACCAGCTAATTATCACTCCAGTGTCAATTATCATATTCATCTACTCTGGAAACTATGTTGCCGAGCATAATCAGGCAATATTTGTTGTCTGCCTCATATGAAATTAAGTATTTACTGTAAATTAGATAAACGCCTAAAAGAAAATAAACGTTCACTTTAAACTAATGGGTCTGTAGCTCAGAATTTAACAGTGCAACATATATTGACAATAGAGAATATCCACACTGGGCCTGTGCAAAATATTTAATCCAATGTCACAAACAAACATCTTTGGACTATGCTATTTTCATTTATTTTTCCTATTAAAAGAAACATCATTTACAGCTAATTAACATCATTAAGATACCTTAAGAATCGTGTATTTACATTTTCTCTCTCCCTTAGTTAAATATACACTTGAATACCTACATCACAATTTTAGCTTCTAAAGTAAATTAGCCCTAATCTCATCAAAGCAAATGGAAGCACTAAGGGGAAAAATAAGTGAACAGCTACTAGCCCTGCCCTAGAGGTGCTTCTGAACTAACTTCAAAGGATACCTCATTCAATCAATATAATTATTTAACAGTTTTTTTTAAACAACTAAAATAACCTCATTTTAGACAAGATCATTCCACACGGTTAATGTCAAATTTAAAAAATATTTACTATCCTCAAGCTGTATTCTTTCTGTATAATTTATGAAGCTCTATATCATACATTCTTGTTTAGACTGGGATTATTTGTCATGTATTGTGTATCCCATTCTAAAATACAAATTTCTAAAATTTCTGAGCAATATATTTGGTTAAATACTTTATTCAATGGACAACACACCTGTTACACCCTTCAGGGCCACACAGCAAGGGTAACATGCCCATTAGTTAATGTGCTTGCTGTAGTTGCTGCTGCCTGCTCTGCTGCATTCATTCATACTAGACCTTCATCTTAATTGTGCTAGGTTTCTATAGGGAGACGTGTATTTGCAACAGAAGATCACAATAAAGTGGAAGGTAAAATTCAGTTCCTGTCTAATAATCTACGATTATGGTAGCAAGACAACAGCCTTAAAAGTTTGGATCAAGTCATGACAAGGGTTTTCTAAATTCCCTTGTTCCTGTCTCTGCCTCGCCATGTGAAACGTGAACTGGGCAGGATGTGGCAATGGCACTGAGACTAGGTTGAGAGGCTGGTTGCTAAACTGTACAAGGAGCATGTACTATAGTGAAGGTAAAAGATGATCCGACCACTTTCCTGGCAATAAGACAAGTTTATTATGGTATGTCTGCATGCTGTTTTATCTATAACGAAGTTTCCTATATCATTTATGTAATGAACAGAGAAATACTTGCTACCCGCGATACACAGGATACATGTATAATCTATAAAAGCTATCTTCCTTTTTTTCTCTGAATTACCTTCAATGTCTGAAAAATAAAAAACAAAAACCTGGGCCAACTGCAGTGGCTTATGCCTGTAATCCCAGCACTTTGGGAGGCTGACGTGGGTGGACTGCTTGAGCTCAGGAGTTAGAGACCAGCCTGGGCAACATGGGGAAAATCCATCTCTACAAAAAATTCAAAAAATTAGCCAGGCATGGTGGTGTGCACCTGTAGTCCCAGCTACTCAGGAGGCCAAGGTGGGAGAATTGCTTAAGCCTGGGAGGTTGAGACTGCAATGAGCTGAGATCACCCCACTGTACTCCAGCCTGGCTGACAGAGGGACACCCTGTTTCAAAATGAAAAAAAAAAAAACAACCCACAAAATCTGGGCCTGTTTCCTAACATATTGATTTAATAGCATGTCATATCTTACCAAGTTACAGATATTATGTTTTACATGAAAGTAGAGAAAGAAAAATTTCTGTTTGTACATGATTTTGCACAGTATCATTAACTCAATAAAAAAAAAATCCCTGACATGTAACCATATTTGAAAGGAGCTGAATGGAACAAGTGTCAACTGAGGATATTCTCTATGATTCCAGTGTTTTCGCACACACAAAAAAATGTTATCTAACTGTGGTTAGAGTCAGGTACCTTCCAATGTACATATGATGACTACATTTATAAAATTTGCCTTAGTAATTCTCTTCTCAAAACAAGCATGAATCCAATTTAAGTAGAAAATTCGGGAACAGACTCTCAAAGGAAGAAATAAGAGCTGAATAACTCTTTATTGTTCCCATCTAGCTCATAGTGGCTAAGGGGATTAATATTATTGGTTTATAAAAATGTTGAATTTTGTAAGCCCTCAGGGACAAAGTCTGAGAGGGTATTATTATGCTACTATTAAGCTTTTCTGGACCAAAACCATGACTTAAAACTTGAAATGACACAGTGTCTACCATTTTCAAATGTCTTCCCTTTGGTAGGCATTTGAGTTCGATACTTCTGGTATTTAAAAGGGCATCACTTATGTAGCACATACACAAAGTATACAAGATATTTTTGGCAGGAATATTACACCAAATGCAAAACATTTAGCAGAAGTTAAGTTTAAATATGCATTGTGTGATAAGGTCCATTCCACAAAGACCTGGGGGGAATGTGGTGCTTTTCTGGCTACCAGATGGTATCCTAGCAGCTACTATGTCTGTTATTCAAAGCTACTCTAATGACACCTATGTGAGAAGTCCAGATCCAGTCATTTGCCTTGGATCTTTGAACATTACACAGAATTTTGTTTTTTGATATTTATATAGCCCACCATATCACTCATTGAAATGATTAACTCCACTTGGAGCAGTACTTTAACAAAACCACATGAAATTCTACATGTTGTCAAGAAAAGTGTTTTCCTTTCCATACCTTCCTTGCAATCATGTTTATTTTCATGCAGCACAAATCCACTACGGCACTGACACTTGTAACTTCCCATCGTGTTGACACATTCGTGCTGACATCCACCATTATCCTTAGAGCATTCGTCTTTGTCTAGCAAAGAGATAAATTCCATAGTTTACTAAGTAACTTTAAAAACAAAGGCTATCAGAGAGAGTCATTTAGCTGTGGTTAACATTGCCAAAGGGTAAACTAAGTCATGGTTTCTTCTGTTTCCAGTATAAAACAAACAAAAATTTATGATCTCTTAGTTTTACCCTTTCCTTATTTAGCTTGAAGGCTTGTACCATGAATCAAGTTTCCAAGACCATTAGTGCTATGATAACAACTTGTAATTCTCTTTTATTTCTATGCCAGAGTTGAAGTTTTGGGTAGGAGAAAGAGGGAATCAATGGATCTTTTTTCAAATTAACCTTAAATATTTGTTGCCAATATTTAAAAATATATTTAAAATTGTGCATAGTTTGAATAGAGACAAGAAATAGCATTGAAGTAGAGGGATATCCTTCAATATATTAACCATGGTATACAGACAGACAGAGGCTAAACAAGGTTCCAAGATTTGTATGTAATCACTTTAAAAAATCACCCAGTATAATTACTGTAGTTGATTTTTTTCCCCATTAACTCTGCAGTTATGCTTAGCATTAATGAATCTGGACACTTCATAGCACTCCAAGACAGAAAAACACATAATTAGACGATTCTCAAGAAGAAATGAAATTTATGTATTTTAAACAAATCTACTCTGGCAGACAAGTTTATTAAAAGTTATCCTCTAAAAGCGTTTTTAGTATGCTAAAGTAAAGATTAGACTAGAAAATATGAGCCTCATGAAATAGCCAAAAAATTCACTACAAGGAAAAAAGCCAAACTAGATTAACAGGCAGTCAGTTTGGTGAGGCACCAACCATCACTCTGTCACTCAGCTGTCATTCCACAGCTGGCTTGTCCTTTAACGTCAAAGCTGGCAGAGTGCTCCTGACACAGATGCATGACGGCACATCACTCAGACTTTCATCACTCCCACACATAGAGAACAAAAAGGACTGTTATAGTCATATGAGAAGTTAGGCTGAATTCAAATTGTACACTCTCAGCTGATTTTTCTAATGAGCACTAGCAAGTTCTTGGTGGCATAAAAAGTATACTGTTTTTGCTTTTTTATCAAATCAATATTCATTCCATGGGAAAAGGTTAAGGGAAGATATTTTTATCAAAGAATCTGATAGTAATTTTTAAATATGCATCTATTTTGTCACATTTGAAGATTGATTACATGACACACATGCTTACAGGCGATATTAATGCATTGGCCATACCTGAACATTTTAAATAAATACAGGCAATCTCAGCTTTTAAAGAATATGTCATAATTAGTATATTTGTGATTTATGTTTTCTCCACCTATTCTTGACACTTCCATTATTCTTTCAAAGCTTACTATGGAGACTAAGCAAAAAGCAAAACGAAAGTAGAATACACAAAATCATTCTGTGAAAGAGCATCAAATACTGAACTGTAGAAAAAAAGAACAGAAAATTAGATTTGGAAAATTAATTTTAGAGAAATTTAGTGTAATTTTGAACTCTTATTCCATTAATTGCATCAACAGTAAGAATCACCGTTTATGAATTATGAATAACTTATACAGAATGGGTAGACAGTAAACCATACTTCCTACCACCGTGGTGTCAGCTGCCTGCATCTTCTGATTCAAATAGTTAAACAGTAAACTGCTTAAATTCATTTTTTTATTCTGACTTTCCAGAGGCTTTTTACCTTAAGAAGCTTCAGAAAAATGCTTCCTTATGAGTGAATGTATGTATCTCTGTTAAATGAAAGGAACCAATTAAGAAAATGCTGGTGTCAGAATTATTCTGAAATAGACACACATTTCCTATGAAAATGTTTATATAACAATGGTTTGGCGTACTTAATATAAGACCTGATAGAGTGAACTTTAGTTGTACCCTGGATCAACCAAACTTTTGAGAATAGTTTAAAATTAGTTCACATTTTCAATTGACTGACAAACAGAGGAACTGCTCAAAGATGAACAGTGTGGAGGCAGACACCGCCTGAATCACTGTTTTATTGGTATCTGTTTGGACTGCCATGCATGAAAGATACAAAAATGCTAAAATACAAATGTGAACCCAAGTGTTATTTAATAACACATGAATTATTGCTGTGAGTGTTAAAATTCATAGTCATTTTATAAGGAAAATAATTTCAAAACATAAAATATCCCTAACATCCAAACTTCATTCTAGTGGAAGGGTCATGTCATTTGCTCATATATCTAAGTAACATTAGTTTCAAGATTTGTTAAAAAATAAACTGACCTATAATAATAGTAACTAAGGAGAGATCAAATTTAAAATAAAATCAATTATATTTCAATGATTTTGTAGCCAACAATTAATACTCTTGTTGTGCTCAGAAATAATAATAATAATTTCAAAATAATTTTTGAAAGAAGAGAAAGCAGACAAGGAGGAGTAGGAAGAGTAAGAAGAAAAGGAAGAAGAAGAAAAAGAAAAAGAAGAACAAACAGAAGAAGAGTTCTTACTGTTATTTACATAGTCATTATTCTCTAAGTATCTGTTATTTTTTACTTTCCCAATTTTTCAGAGTTCCCTGCCTCATCCACACATCTGATATTGCATGACTTAATCAAGGTCACATGAAAATGAAAACTTTTCAGGCTGCTAAAATAAATTTATGAGTTAGTCTAAATTTTAGATAAAATTCAAAACTGAACTAATCAAAATAGCATCTAAAAGCAGCAGAGGCAAGTTATTATATCCTGAAAAGTAGCATGTAAAACTGTGGCTCCATGTGTCAAATAGTCATATGAAAAGAGAAAATTTCAGGAAATCATTGGAATACTTAAGATTATTCAGATGTTTTACCTCACGCAGATTTAAAAATTTTGGCATTTTGCACTATATTTTGAAAAATATTTTAATTCATCTGCAGAGTAGTAAATACGATGTGGTTGTTTTAAAACCACTTGTTTGAATAGGAGTTAATAGATTATTCTAATTAAAGTAAATATAATTTTGGATTTCTTTTGTTGATGAGAAATAGCAACTTCATAAAAGATAAATTCTGCAAATATATTGTAGATTTCTTATTTACGAAAGGTCATCAAACTTGGGAAAAAGCTATTTGCAAACATAATTAACTTGTTTTCACTTTCCATTTCTCCTCTTAGGACAAAAACTCTGTTTTGAAGAGCACAAATCCAAGGAAAGAGAAAAGGAAGGAGGAGAGAGAGATTTAAACATTTCTCATAATGCCTGCATAACACATTTAATAATTTTAAATTCTATCAATAATTTATTTGAAATTTTCTGGCATTTTCATACACTAGACACAAAATAAAGCAAAAGTTTTTCTTAGTACTAGAAATAAATGTTTTATTGAGAAAAAATAAAAGCATTTATTTTCTGCAGATGGAAATTAGCCCCCTTCTTTGGAATGGACATATCTGCTTTCCATTCCTTCATGTAAGATAAAGAAAACACCCATCATTAGGAAAAACTGAAGGGGTATTCTTTCATCAGAGGCCTGCAGGGAACCTCTGAGACTAACAGAGGTCATCAGTCTATGAATAATACATACTGGATGGAACTGAAGTTGCAACCTGTATCAAGTTCTTGCAAGATTCAAAAATAAAAAGTTTCTCTTTGCAGAAAGCTTCCTTATCTGTAGGAAAAAGAAATCAATGGTCCATGGAACAGAACAGAAACATACAAGAGCAGATATTCTCAAATTAAATGTTCAGGATCTGAAATAAATGGACACATGCACAGCACACACAGGTCCAACATAAAACTATCAAGTAAATAATCACCTACAAAAAAGCACTAATAAACACTAGGAGAGTTACAACAGAGACACTTTTCTCTTTTCATAAACATGCAAATATTTAAATTCCATTAATGATGAAAACTTGGATGCAGGAGTCTAAATCATACAAGAAAGTTGTAGTTGTGTTACTGTTTGTAATTAATCACAGTAGCATTTAAAGTTTTGTTAGAGTAATATCATGTCGAATTTCATCTACAGATATCAACAACCATTCCATTAGAGAAACGGTGGACAAGAAGAACACTTACAAACAAATATCGAGACACAATGAAAGGAAGATAAGATGAGGAGCATGTAAGTTGAAATCACTTGATTTCAGAGCTAGAAAGATTGCAATGCACAAATTATTTAAGTGACTCCTCCATTTGTTACAAGCAGAAATGAGCTGGGAGTCAGAAAACGAGTTTTAGTTCATTTCTGTCATTGAGCAAGACTCTGGGCTCATCAGCAATAGTTAGATCACATTCCTATTAATTTTTTCCCTGAGGCAGACTGCTATTAATCTTCATATTTTCTGTTCTTAGAATTGAAGAGTAATAACTGAATCTTTTCATTAATACAGAGTTGCCTATAAAAGGCACAATGCCTATGCTCAACTTTCATTGCCTAAAGTCATTGTTATAATATTCCCAAATTATAAATGCTATAATTAAAATTGTAAAAGCATGTCAAGTTCCCAAATGTGCTACTTTTTCAGGCATAAAGTCTGATTAATATTTCCTTTATGCTTAACTCATTTAAAGAAAAGAAACCCTTTTGAGTGGAATACTCTTAGCTTTGTTTCATCACTTAAAATTAAGTAAACTGCATCATGTATACCAATGCAGACTTGTACACTTGTGCTCAAATATATCATGTAAAACTAAGTTGGGTTTTACTATCATATAAACTAAATCATTATTGTTAATCTAGTAACAAATTTCATTTAGTCTGAGAAAATAGCAGCACTATATTATCATTGGACTAGATATCTTCTAGAAAATGTCTATGCCACTATAGTGTGAATTACCTGAAAAGAAATGAATACACACATAATTCTATATAATGTCCAAATGGTCTTATGTTGGCTTTCTAATTTTTTATTTGCTTTAATATTACTTCATTATATTGCTCTTTCAATACGCCCTGGAATAAGTGTAGCATATTACACTGATTTTTATAGAGTGGCTTTTAAATTATTTTGCTGTAAAATCCAATGACATTAATTTTTAGGCTATGGCATTTTTGCAACTCATTTATGATATTTAGTCAGAATTGATAGATGAGAGTTTCTTAATTTTATGAGTATGGATGTGACAGAAATCACTGATGTGAATTATTCTGCTAAAAAGTTCTTAGAGACATCCTTCAATGTTCTTTCTTAAATCTAAAAAGGATTTGTTTTAAAAATCTAAGGTTATGTGCAAGAATAGCTAAAATCTCTTATACAATTATTTTATTAGACAATGGTATGTTGAAAATAATACTGTAACTATATTATTTCATGATATGTTAAACCTTAAATATATTTGTCATTTTCTTGATGTATCACTTAGCTAAAAGAAAGCTCAAATTTTATTTTTAATAGCTTTCTTTTCCAAATATATGGAATCACTTATTACCAAATACTGCTTTTTACTAGTATTGAAAATTCTTAGAGGTTCTTAGACAAGAATGTGGAAAAAATAGCTGAACTTGTTATATTCCGTGTTAAGGTTTCATAAAGCCATAACTACTTCTGAAAGTTTAGAGCACTGCTATAAATATAACCATTTAAGACTATGTGTCTATAAACTATTCTTGATTAATGTATATATTAACATCTTTGTTAGATTGTCTGTAATTAAAATATTTGGGAATTTAATTCCATTCAATATACTTGTACTAATATTAACTTGTATTAATATTTATTAACTAATGAAGAAATAGGTGAATTTAAAAATTTCTTCACTTACAAAGAAGGTCAAAGTCTATTAGGCAGTGTTTGCAAACTAGAAATACTTTGGCTAACAGTAATAGGTGAAAATACAATGGGAGTTTTTTTCTTCTAAATTTATTTTTATATTTAAATTAAAGAAAAACTCTGAGAAAAAAATGGAGAAAACCATAATGCATCATGTTTCTACCCTAACCAAGCATTCTTGGTATTTTTATATGGCAATTTTCAGGTTTGTTCCAACCTGCGTGCTTAGCTGTATAGATAGTGCATACACTGTTTAATGCCTAGATGTCCATTAATATTTTACCACATAAAATATTTTGCACCATGGAGTCATTGACCCATATTTGTAGTGCAGAAGGGTCCACAAACTGTATTTGCCATAACTTATTTACAGTCTCCCTCTTGTCGCAATATTAGGTAGCTCCAAATTTCTGTCACTATCACATTATATTGAAATCCTTCTTCCAGATTTTGAGATATTTCTTGAAAGAGTCCCACAAATGGGATTTCTGGGGCAAATGGAATAGTCATTTTAATGACTCTTGATTTCTATGCTAAATTTCTTTCTAAAGAATTTGTGACAATAAACCCAGTAACACACTTTGTCAAAGCTCCCAAAACTCACTCCCGAAGTGAGTTTTAACATTTTAAAAAACTTCAATTTTGTTTTTGAAGTATATCTTTGTAGTTAACATACTTACTTTCTAATAATGTATTACAATGAATTACTTGACATATGATTATATGTTACCACACTGAAAGTATTATTAGAACTCTAATATTTGCAATGTGAACAGACATCAATTAAAATGAATAATCTTTTGTAAATTATGACTTCATAAGATCATCATAACAAGGACATTTATTCACCTAAATTCTTATTTTCTGCCATCTCTAGATAATACAACAGCAATTTATTACAAATATGTTATTAACCTTCTCTTTTCTGGAGCGAACATCTTTCCTGCTAATAGAAACACCCAGGAAATTAAGTGTGAAATAGATCTAGTCACTCATCCAGAACCACAGTATTTTAAATATCGATCTGATAAATAGCCAAGACTTTTCAATGATTCACAAAACGAACCCTGAAAATTTATACTTAATATTAATTGACTTGGATTTTCAAAACAATAACCTAATAAAGAAGTGAAAATTATATCTGTTGTTGTTTTCCAGGTCATAAGAAAAAGAATTAATGCTATTTGCCAAGGTCATGATCACTTCTTATGGTTAAGAGAATGGTCTTTGGACCAAGAGATACTATGTTTAAATGACCTGTGACAGTGAGTCACTTACTTAACACCTCAGCTGCCTCATCTCTTATATAAATATATATGAATATAACAATATAAGATGAAACTTTGGGGTTTAATTTCTCCATGAACTTCATTGTTCAGTTTAGTTAACTACTTATACTCCATCAAACAATGTAGGCTAGACTCTTTGAAAACCAAATATTGTCATGATAACTGATTTACATATATATATATATATATGTGTGTGTGTGTGTGTGTGTGTGTGCACTGATAAATAAAGTATGGATGATTTTCTGAAATGACTGCATCAGTGAACATGATTTATAGCAAATTACCTGTTATTGGCTCAAGTAATACAAAGGTACTCAGTTATTTTACAAAGCTCAGTTCCACAGAGATAAAAAAAATAAAGACCATATATGCTCATGTGGTGGAGAATAGCATCTTCTGCACAAGGCTTCAGAGGTGTATTACAAAGAATTAAGGAAGCATATTTTATGTTTCATCAGTCCTGTTTCTAAGGACACGAATAATCTGTTTTTGTGATTTTTTCAGACCAAAAATATTTTTTCAGACCAAAAATATCAGAAAGAGAATTTTAAATTTTCTGAGTAACTAAGTTTAATCATACTTTGTAGTCAGTATTTGTAGCATGTTTCTTTTCTTTAAAAAAATTTAAAATTAAATATATGATGAAAGTAACATAAAAAGGATCCTGAATACTTTCTTTTTAAACATCATTTAAAAATAATGTGGTGCATATGCAAGTTTGTTACTTGGGTATATTGCATAATGTTGGGGCTTGGGCCTTCCATGGAACCCATCACCCAAATAGGGAACACAGTACTCATTAGTAACTTTAATTTTTATGACAAAATTCATTTATTTCATAATTTCAATTTTTAAAATAAATATTTAGATGGCTCTAAGATAAGTAACCTTAACTCTACCTAACCACTGGATCACTTAAACTTGGTTAAATACATAATATTCTCACGCTTGTAATCCCAGCACTTTGCGAGGACGAGGCAGGCGGATCACGAGGTCAAGAGATCGAGACCATCCTGGCCAACATGATGAAACCCTGTCTGTACTAAAAATACAAAAATTAGCTGGGCGTGGTGGCATGTGCCTGTAGTCGCAGCTACTTGGGAGTCTGAGGCAGGAGAATTGCTTGAACCCAGGAGGCAGAGGTTGCAGTGAGCCGAGATCACACCACTGCACTCCAGCCTGGTGACAGAGCAACACTTCATTTCAAAAAAAAGAACAAAAAAAAAAAAAACAAAACTAATAAAATAGTGAAGTCTTAAAAAGTCTTATTTTCATTAAAATATTAAACTGTACTTTGAATAGCATAAATCTTAAATTAATACCTGAGAAGCATTTATAAAAGGTCATTTAATCTGGGAAAAAAGAAGGGAATAAGGACATGGGAGCCAAGGTTCTTTGTATTCTGGAGACACTTTTCTGTATGACTTGGAACTCAATGGAGCTTGTGAACCATTAACTTCAATTGCACTGACAACCCCAAACAAAGGCTGGAGATTGTAAATCTCATTAATTTTAAAAACATGAGGACCAGAATAAATGGCCTTTGAATTAACTCAATCCAAATTACCTAATATTAAAACATAATTGGAATTCAGTTGCTTTAAATTGGTTGTTAGTTGCAAAGACAGAATAGATTGCTATACTAAGGTTTATTACAATTTTATCTACTTGGAAAGTTTCAAAATAATGTTTTCATAAAGCACAATTCTGAGATTGAGAAAAAAATGAAAATTTCTTGGGTTTTTATATATTTCTATAAAGTCTAGGGAGTTTTATAAAATTTCAGCTCTTTATAAAGGAAATTTTGCTTTGAGTTGCTTAAACTAAATACTAAATTTCAAATACAAAAGTGCAGACCATTAAATACTGTTGTCAATATATTATATTTAGTGAAATTATAATTTCCCTATTTCTAGGTCTCTTACTGTAACCATTTCCATAATGATGAGGCAAAACACAATTTTGATTAGCCTACTAATAATGAAAATCTATTAAAATAAGAAATACATTGCTAAATAAAAAGAATATAAAAGTGTTGCTAAAATGAGACTACATTTTTCAAACACAAATAAAACTTATTTTGAAAAATCTGCCCGTTTGTTTTATCATTATTCCCATACACCTGTACAGAGTAAAGCCAATGTATAAAAATATTATTACAATTATTTTGTGTTATTTGCACCAGCCTTTATAATATTTGATTAGATTTCATATAAGATCTAATTGTTTGGAGGCAACATTACATCAGGGCCCTTATTATTAATATCCTAATTTTAAGTAAAAAATTAATAAACCTATGGAAAATGGCAAGGCCTTTTTCTTATCTTCAAGTTGCATTTACCGAAAACTATGAAAAACAGATCACATTCAATTTAATCCAATCCACATTGAAAATATGCAATATAAACACACAACATGGGAATACTTATACCTGAGAAAAATTGTGCTTTGAAGCCCTTCTTGGATACAGTATTGTCAGACTTGAATTCAATTCTCATACTGTTGAACTGGGATGTGATCACTTCAGGCACTTCAGCATCACAGAATTTGCCATGCAATTTAGACTCAGAGGTAAGACCACTCCAGATCTCCACATAATCATATTTGCAAACCTAGAAAGAAACGCTGTTATCAGTTACCAGATATGCGAGTACAAGATGACTGACATTTGTCTTAGAAAAACGTATCATGTTTTTCCCATTTTACTCTCATGGTAATCTAACTGGAACTAACAGGTAAAGAAAAAATCACGCTGGACCTGGTGGCTTATACCTGTAATCTTAGCACTTGGAGAGGCAGAGGCAGGCAAATCACTTGAGCTCAGGAGTTCGAGACCAGCCTGGGCAATATGGCAAAAACCTATCTCTACAAAAACTATAACAATTAGCCACATATGGTAGCATGTGCCCATAGTTCTAGCTACTTGGGAAGCTGAGGTTGAGCGTGGGAGGTCGAGGCTGCTGTGAGCTGTGATTATGACACTGCACTCCAGTCTGAGCAATAGAGTGAGACTCTGTTTTTTGTTTTGTTTTATTTTATTTTGTTTTGTTTTAAGAAAAGGTGTTCCAGCATGAGGTAGAAGGCATGAAAGACAGGTTAGATAATTTTGCTCTGAATATCTTCAAGATTTATACAAATGTTGCTAAAATGAGACTACATTTTTCAAACACAAAGACTTATGCTATGAATATACACAAACACGCCTATATCTGTATATGAAATATATGATACATATATTAAAATATACATAATATATTATATATAAATATATAATACATATTTGTATATGATAAATATATATAATATATATTTATATATATTTATCATATATTTCATGATAAATATATTACATGAAATTGGTACATTTAGCCTGTGAAACAACTACTAGCAATAAAAGTAGCCCTTCCCATTGTAGAGATGGGAAAACTGAAGTTCAGAAATTTTTTAAATAGCTTGTCCAAAATATACATAATATATATTTATCATATATTTCATATACATATATAGGTGTGTTTGTGTATATTCAGAGCATAAATCTTTTTCAAAAAATACAAAAAGATAAAGAGAACTGAAATTAATATCTTTTAAGATGATGGTGCTGATAGAAGAAGAGTAACAGTTGCTATCCTTTTTAAAACGTATTTTAAATTTTCACTAGGAACTGTGAATATACTTGTCATGTGCTATCTTAATACTGACAACAATTACATGAAATTGGTACATTTAGCCTGTGAAACAACTACTAGCAATAGAAATAGCCCTCCCCATTGTAGAAATGGGAAAACTGAAGTTCAGAAATTTTTTAAATAGCTTGTCCAAAATTATGCTTGTCATACATGGCACTGTGGTGGTTAACAACATGGAGTTTGGCTTAGTCCAGTGCTGTTCCCCAGAAACACCATATTCTAATGAGAACAGCACCATTAGTAACTTTAAAAGAGAAAGATGGATACTTGATGTATAACAAAAAAGATTATTTGCCTGTTAAACTTATTGAAGGATTGATATTTCTTAATTTATTTTTGTGGCTGAGTACTGTGAAGTTACTCTGTAGGATTGCTGCAGGACTGCAAACACATAGGAACTCTATTCAGTGCAAAGGAGGTAGGAATTTATATTAAAATAAGGTAGCCTCATTCTGATTTATATGTAATCTACTAAGAACACCAAAATGGAAGAAGCTAAATGAATGCCAGGTATTTTTAAGCAATTTTATGGCCACTAACAGATGTTTCCATAATATGCTTTTCTAAAGTTCCAACAGGGCACATGTTCAAGAACACATCTTGCATGAATGACCCTATTACATAAATGTGTAATTAGCAAAGTTTAACAATGCATATGATTGAACCCTGGGGCATGATCTGTGCTTTGAAATATGTAAACTCAAATTACTGGTTCTTGTGATATTAATTAGGTGATAAATAAGCAAAATGCTGCTAGGGAAAATGAAATAACTTTTCTACTAACTTTGTTACAATTGCAATTTTTGTTTGGAGAGTTCCAACATAATATAAAAGAATGTTTCCAAGGCTAAAGGGTTTGCCATTGACTTTCCTTTGGAATATCAATATAATGAAGAAAATAATGAAGTTTTAAGCTTAACCTACTATTCTGTAAGTCACGTTTTTGCTCAGGCCTTTTATTTTAAATAGCTAAGATGCCAAACTACAAAAATACAGAGAACTCTGTTAACATTTTTCTACATAGTAACACCATTATAAATTAAGAAAAACAGGGATATGTTAACACTGTAAAGAGCCCTTCTATGAATCGTGATCATGACTACGAAAATAATGCTTTCAGAACACAACACCTCAGTTATATAAAACCATTTACCCTGCTTTCTCCTGAATGCAAACCTCTAGACTTCTTAAAAATATCTATCAATTAATGAATCAAAATGTCACACACAACACACTAATAGCTTTAGGGAAAACTATGGGAGTAGATGTCATTCAACATTAAGTTCATATCAAATTGCAGAATTGGTAGGGACAGTCCCATTTTCAAAAGTTGTAGCTTAAAAAAAAACCCTTCTAAAAATAGTATAAAAATTATTTTATTTATTTCAATATTTCTCCAAATTTTAGTTAACAGAAAATTATATTTCATGGGGATAAAGTATGTTAAAAGGATAAATTGCAGCCTTTCTCATTAAAAACTTATGTGTAATGTTAAAAAGAAGCTCAAGGCCGGGCGCGGTGGCTCACGCCTGTAATCCCAGCACTTTGGGAGGCTGAGGTGGGCGGATCACCTGAGGCCAGGGGTTCGAGACCAGCCTGCCTGACCAATATGGTGAAACCCCATCTTTGAAAATAAAAAAAAAAAAAAAAAAAAAAAAAAGGGCAAAAGGCCCATTGTGTTCCAAGAGTCTATAAATCCTTGAAATATGTAAGTTCATCACATTTCAAATCTTTGTTTTCTTTAAAGGAACACATTAGTCAGCTACCACATTTTACTTTAAAGTCACTAGTGAAAAACTAAAACTTCCTTGGGAAGTTTTTCCCTTAAGAGGGAAAAAAGTAATTAAAAGAAGCCAAGCACGGTGGCTCACACTAGTAATCCAGGCACTTTTGCAGGCTGAGGTGGGTGGATCACTTGAGGTCAGGAGTTCAAGACCATCCTGGCCAACATGGTGAAACCCCATCTCTATTACAACACAAAAATTAGCCTGGCTTGGTGGTGTGCACCTGTAATCCCAGCTACTCGGAAGGCTGAGGCAGGGAGAATTGTTTGAACCTGGGAGATGTAGGATCATGCCACTGCACTCCAGCCTGGGCAAAGGAGAAAGACTCAATCTTAAAAAAAAAAAAAAAAAAAAAAAAAGGAAAGAACGAAAAGTAGGCAGTAAAAAAGGAAAAAAGGAAAAAGCAAAGATAAATACACAAAAGCAAAATTATGGCATAAAACCCACAAATATTGCTTCTGTTCTGTGATATACAACAGAGACAAAAGTGTCCAACTGATAAACATCAAAGACAAAATAATTTTTGTGAGGTAATTTTATTTTATGGATGGATAAAAATTATGTTCATTTAATAAACATCAAAAATGTTGTTGAGAGAAGGGATTCCAAGGAAGTTAAAAAAAGAGAAAGTACAGAAGATTAAACAAAACCAATGTTTATAACCTTTCTCTGGAATTAAACCAGTGTTGACACAAAGGACATTTTTCTAAAAGTTCCCATTTCAGGCTTGACGTTCCATTTGAATTTTACGTGTCTGTGTCCGCAGTAGCACACAGGAATTTTCAAATAAATGATGTCACTTGTTTAAATGTGGTCACCTGACAAAAACTGTACCTTTAGTAGAATAAGGTACAGTTTGTATTTAAAAAAAGATAGCTTTAGCTAAATACATCTTTTGCCGAGGTTAAAAAGTTAATCTTTCTTTATGGACCATGAGCACATTTATAATGAAAGCTTCATATATAATGAAAATGTACCCATTTCCATAAGTAAAATATGCCAGGTTCTTCCAAATGATATTTTTGTTATGACTCAGCCAGAGGATTTTGGTTTATTTTTTCTAGAAATGTCCATGTGACATGAAGCTGACCCTAAATACTCCATAGTTCTTTAATAAATCAAGAAAATAGTAAATGTTAAATACACAAAATAAAAACTTCCTCTAGATAATTTTCAATCTTCCAGAAACAGTCTAAACTATCATCCAGTGCCAACAAGATAAATAAGCAGTTGCAGAAATGAGCAGTAGGACAAAGAAAGAATACAACGTCTATACTATTTTACTACATTCTTCTTTTTTTCTTTTTTCTTTTTTTTTAAATTCTATTTATTTTAAACTCCTCACCTTAAGTAATCCACCCACCTTGACCTCCCAAACTGCTTGGAAAGTGCTAGGATTACAGGCATGAGCCACCACGGCCAGCCTCTGTCCCAA
>CAUYQU010040321.1:0-41102 GCA_963574635.1 Cheracebus regulus | reverse complement strand
GAACTATATATATATGTATATACTGTATAATTGAAGAGAGAATGTATATATGTATGTATATATGTATGTATATACATACATATATACATTCTCTCTTCAATTATACAGTATATACATATATATATAGTTCACAAGAATATATATATATATATATATATATATATACATACACACATACAGTTTTAACACATTGGGTCATTATACTCTTGAACAAAAAAATCCCTCTGTTTATTTATGTCTTTAATGTCTTTCAATAATGTTTACATTTTCTATACATATTTCTCCACCCTTTGTTTCTGTTATTGTAAATAGTCTCTTGTGCTCCCTCTTTTCTTTCTCCCTCAGCTCTAAACATTGTTTGTTCCATTGTTTGTTTCTTTCTTGTGTTTTGAGATACCACTTATTTTTTAATAGAAATCTTACGGCAAGCCACCATACTAAATTCTCATTATTTCTATAAATTTGTCTGTAGATAATTCTGGATATTTTTTGTGGTCAATCATGTCATTTATGACTAGTAACCATTTTCTTTTTTTAAATATCCTCCAAATACTTATGCCTTTAATTTGTTTTTCTTGCTATATTGAAAAGGATCTTCAATAAAAGTAGCAATTGTTTTCAATCCTTAATTTGTTCCTGATTTTGAAGGGACTACATTTAATGTTTTGCTCCTAAGAAGATATTTGTGATATATTTTGATACTTATTTTTTATCAGGCTAAGCAGATGCCTCTGTTCTTAGTTTCCTATTGTTACTGTACACAAGCGATGTTGAATTTTGTAACATTTCCACATTTCCTAAATGACCTTGTGGATTTTTTTCTTTAATCTATTCATGTAATTTTAATATATTTTCAATGCTAAAGGCATATTTGTATTCCCAAGATAAGCCAAACTTGGGCAGGATGTATTTTTGAACATTATTTTGAATTCACTTTGTAAATCTATTGTTCACATTTTTATATTTATTTTTATAAATGAAATAAAGCTATGAGTTTCTAAAACTGTCCTTTTCTCATCTATAAATGATTCCAGTATTGCTAGTTTTTGGCTGTCAAATCCAGTGTATGGAATTTGTTCATACTAAACTTGTGAACAGTATTTTAGTTACTCCTGTGGGTTTTCTACACATTGACATAGCATTCAGAAGTTTTGTGTTTGGGCCACTAGGGTCTTTTAAGACACTAAATACTTGATTAATCCAATGAAATCAACACATAGTCAGTATATGTTATGTCCACTGTACTTTTGTAATTCATAAACAACTATTATTAATAATTTTTGTTTATAGATCAGCAGCACAGGAATGATTATTGTATTGGGCTGAGATGTAGTAAACTGAGTATTGTAGGAAGGTAGCACTTTGAACATATGAATGTCAAGTCAGCAGCACTATGTAAAGTGTCTGCTATTTTGTTTGTGTTTTTTTTCTTGGTAACAATTTTGCATATGCACTGTTCCTAGATCCCTGCCCTAGCCACCTGGGCATTTGTTATGTCTGCTTGCTTTTAGATTATCTAATTCTAAGATAATTCTAGATTATCTAATTCTAAGATTATCTAATTCTAGATTAACATTTCTAAGGTAACAGTCTTACTAATAGTAACTACTTGACCTAGTTTACCCCAAGGTCAGAGATTTATTTTAAGTTGAAAGGCTCTTTAGGGGTTTCACCAGAGCACAGGATTTGTCAAATAAATATGAATAACTAGGCCCAGAAAACTTTAAAATAACAACTTAGAAGAAAATTTAAAGCACCAACTTCATAATACTAAGAAGTTACTTAAATGGATTAATTATGTTCCTCACAATGTGTACTTAAACATTTGCTTTAGACAAGTGGCACTGGATTTGAAAACTTCAGAATGTATTTCTTTGACAAATTGACATGCTTCTTATATAGTGTTGCCAGGTAAAAATACGAGATATGTAAGAAGCAGGAGAAGATGGCGCTCACCAGCTTTTTACCTGCACCTGCTCAGCTATCTCAGGACCAGCTTGAGGCTGAAGAAAAGGCAAGATCCAAGAGATCACGGCAGCCCTCACTGGTGTCCACGAGAAGATGACCACCCCGTAGGGATCCCGGAATGGGTGGGTACCTCAACTGTTAGAGGAGTTTGAAAACGGAGGTGCTCTTCCAGAGATCCATGTGGGTTAGCATCCACTGGATATGGGACGAAAGAAAAAAACGTTGAAGGTGCTGGCCATTCAAGTGCATTCTGAAGGAAAAATTAAATATGCAATCGCTCGACAACGACAGTCAAAAGGCAAGGTCATTTATAGCAAAGGCACTGACCTGATTCCAAAAGAGGTTATGAATGCAGATGATCCAGACCTGTAAAGGCCTGATGAAGAAGCCACTAAAGGGACAACAGAAGAGAATCGCTTTAGACAAATCTGTATCATAGAAGGTTGCTGCAGCCATGCCAGTTCAGGCAGCTGACAAACTGGCTCCTGCTCCATATATCTGATACACACCATCTCAGCAAGGAGTGGCTTTCAACACTGGAGCTAAACAGAGGGTTAGTCGGATTGTAGAAATGCAGAAAGAGCCAATGGAACCTCGAAGGTTCGAGATTAATAAGAAAATTCCTCCTCCTGCACCTGTTATGCATTCTCCTAGCCGAAAGATGACTGTAGAGGAACAATAGGAGTGGAAGATTCCTCTTTGTATTTCTAACTGGAAAAATGCAAAGGGTTATACAATTTCATTAGATGAACTGGCTGCTGATGGAAGAGGACCACAGAGAGTACACATAAATGAAAATTTTGCCAAACTGGGCGAAGCCCTCCACATTGCTGATCGGAAGGCTCCTGAAGCTGTGGAAATGTGTGCCCAAGTAGAGAGAAAAATGGCTCAGAAAGAAAAGGAAAAACATGAAGGGAAACTTAGAGAAATGGTCCTGAAAGCCAGAGAGAGAGAGAGGAGCTGGGATCAAACTCATGTGGAAAAAGAGGATGAGGAGGCATGTGAGAGGATGAAATCCGGCACGGCAGGCGAAGAGAAAGACAGCGTGACTGGAATCTTTCCAGGGCAGGTCCTGAAAAGAGGTAGAAACTTCAGAGAACTGGAAATCGGGGTATCAGTGAAGTCGTTGCTCTTGGTGTTCCTAATCCTCAGACTTTCAGTGAAGTTTAGTATGACCAAAGGCTCTTCAACCAATCCAAGGGTACGGAGAGCGGATTTGCCGGTGGAGAAGATGAAATTTATCATGTTTATGATCAAACCTGGAGAGGTGGTAAAGATATTGCTCAGTGTATTTATAGGCCCAGTATAAATCTGGACAAGGACATGCGTGGTTATGACCTAGAAGCCGGAATAAAGACCAACAGATTTGTTCCTGACAAGGAGTTTTCTGGTTCAGACTGTAGGCAGAGAGGCCGAGAAGGACCAGTTCAGTTTGAGGAAGATCCTTTCGGTTTGGACAAGTTTTTAGAAGAAGCGAAACAGCATGGTGGCTCTAAAAGACCCTCAGATAGCTGCCTCCCCAAGGAACGTGAACATGAAGGCAGGAAAAGGAGAAAGGAGTAGACACAGGTCTCTTCAAAGTGAATGAACTATTATTATCCATAACTCTAATGATGCAAGTCATATGGGGAAACGCTTTGTAAATGGTCAGGATAAAAACCAAATCTGGGTGCCAGATCCCAGCACTACTTTTTATAACTTGAGAGTGGGGAGGATAGAAAATACTACTTTGAATTATTTCATTTTTTCTAAAGAGTGGGTTGTGTTTGTGCTTCTCCCACCTTTCAGCATTTCCAGAACATGCTGCCCCACATACAAAATCAAGACTGCTTCCTTCTATGTGACGCTAGTAGTTCGCAGTTAATATTTTGTGTAAGAACAGCTGCATATGAGTAAAGTTACCCCAATCACAGTGAGTAGGAGGATGTTAACATATTGGAGCTGTCCCGCCAAATAAATTTTGCCCGTTTTAATTTGGAGTGGACAAAGTAAGCTCTTGCTTGGTGCAACTATTGGTTTCAAATAAAAACATTTAGACAAAAAAGAAATGAGATATTTAGTATTTTGGACATATAAAAGTATTTGAAATTCAAATTTATCTAGGTGTCCTATATATTTATGAAATCTGGCAACCTTATTTTTAAGTAGATTAAAAATAAAAATAAGCTTTCATAAAAGCAGTTGGCAATTCTAATGCAGCACTTAGCCATCTGACTTAGTATATTATGTAATTACTTCAATTGGTTAGAATCTAGTTAGCAACAAATAAGAAAGCAACATATGTCAATTTGGAATATTTTGTTTATGTACCTTCTTTATGGATCTTTAACTAGAATGCTACACAACTTTGGTATATGGAATATCTTTTACACACAAAATGGAAATACGTAAGACAATAAAAACAAGTTAGAAAAAAATGAGTTGCTTGTATTAGGTCAGGATCTTCTTACCTAACAATGATCAGGAAGTAAAAACTTCTTTCGATTGTCTGGGTCTAAATTCATTTTGAGCAACTAACTCAAGATTATTATGATGCTATGTGTTTAAGTTGGATATTAGTGGAAGAAGAGGACAGAACTCCACAACACAGCAATTAACTGGAAAATAGGAGTTCGGGACCAGAGAAAAATCTTGATTAACAGGTGAAATAGCTGATATTTTCAACTATTCCCCATTGCCATCAGTCCAGGCCCAGCTCCCTTAACTGCCCTTTCTATCATCTGATAAGAATTCCTAGAATATTTCAAAGTGGGAGTGATGATAAATGCTCTGTTTCTGCCGATAAATTCTCAGTTTCTGAGAAGTTTATTTCCTAAATAGAATTTTAAAAATCCTGTTTTCTGTAAACAAACACACAATTATGTTGTAAAGAACAATCCTAATAATTCTAAAGCTGTCTTTGGAATTTGTGTCAAACCAAATGGAAAAGTCACATAATGAATGAAATAGCTTTTTAAATAGCCATGGGCTGAATATACAAATGATATCATACAGTTAATTATCTCAGGTAATAGTATAGTTTGAGAATAGACGAGAGAAACTTTACTAAATTTCAGTGATTAGATAGGTTTTTTATTATGATTTTGTAAAAGCCATCCTCTGCCTCCCAATAAGACTCCTCCACCCTCAGTTTAACTCTCATTTCTGAAAGTCAGAGCAAAACAAAAAATAAAACAAAAACAATATGTAAAAATAATATCAAGTTTCTCATTTTAATGTACACTTATGTTAATTTTTAAAAGACTATTTAAGGTAAAATACACAGTGCATTTATTATATTATTTGATCTTACTAATGTGCTTTAATTAGAAATGGATGGCTATTACCAAGAAGTTGAATTCCAGTCTGTTTTCAACAATTTGTCATATTGGTAGCAGAATATTCTTAAGCCCTATAGCATAAACGTTAACGCTAACTATAAAGCACTCTTGCCAACGAACAGCAAATGTCCCTCTTTCCAAACTTATTCATGTATTTTGGAAATAATGTTTGTTATATCAAATATGTATCTCTTTTTGTTTATTTTTATTTTTGACACTTTTTTTCAGATTTTATAATCATTTTTCCTTTCCTTCAATGGTCTCATACCTGAATATACTAAATAGTTTATTTCAAATTATCTGTTAACACAGGGTTTATAAGTACCATTGTGGAAAACCAGTTAAATATTGCTCATTGTATATTAATATAGATACTTATTACCTAATATGCATTACTTTTGCTTTAAAAACTTGTCTATAAAGAGTATTATTGAGCAGGAAGCACTTGTTTGATATTTTGATTTTGGCAGTGCTATGGTCAATCACAAGGCAAAAAAAACATCTAAGAGTCTAGAAGTGTTTTTTTGCTAACGCCTTTGAATAAGGGGTAGAAAAAAACCTTTTAATCTGCGATTTAATTTTCCAGAGGGAAAATTTAAGGATCTTCCTTTGGCCCATTAATTGATTGCTAATTACTTATTTGACATTTAATAAATTCTAACTGCTATGTTGGATGATGTACGACATAGTCTGTATCCTCAAAGGGCTTTCATATTTATTTGGAAAGAAGACAAAGACTTGTGGCCACATCACGTGTACATTTAACTGTATTAAATATAACTGCATTATATTATGAACTGATAAAATCCTAAATAATTTAGTACATATAATTAAAGAATAAGATTCTTGTACTAGCTGAAAAGTAGAGACAATCAGGGCAAAAGGAATTAGACAAAGTCATCAAAGGAGGCTTCGCAGACAAGGCAGGACATCAGCTATGTCAAAAATAATATTTAAATTTGAAGCAGGGAGGAAAGCAGAGTTTATTGAATAAATATTTCTCTAGCCAGGCAGCCTCAGCACCTTGGAATCATCTTTAAACTCTTTTTTTTTTTCCCTTTGCTCTCTCATGTTGTTTGGCTGTGTCCCCACCCAAATCTCATGTTGAATTGTAGTTCCCATAATACCCACATGTTATGGAAGGAACCAGTGGGAAGTAATTGAATCATGAGGATGGGTTTTTCTTGTACTGTTCTGATGGCAGTGACTAAGCCATATGAGATCTGGTTATTTTATAAAAGGAAGTTCCCCTGCACATGGTCTCTTGCCTGTTACCATGTAAGACATGACCTTGCTCCTCATTTGCCTTCTGCTACTATTGCAAGGCCTCCCCAGCCATGTGGAACTGTGACTTGATTAAACCTCTTTCCTTTATAAATTACCCAGTTTCAGGTATGTCTTTATTCACAGTGTGAGAACAGACTAATACAGTAAATTGGTACCAGGAATAGGGCACTGCTGTAAAGATATCTCAAAATGTGGAAGTGATTCTGGAATTGGGTAATAGGCAGAAGGTAGAACAGTTTGGAGGGCTCAGAAGAAGACAGGAAAATGAGGGAAGTTTGGAACTTCCTAGAAACTTGGATGGCTCAGAAGACAGGAAGAGGTGGAAAAGTTTGGAACTTCCTACCTAGAGACTTGTTGAATGGCTTTGACCAACATGCTGCTAGTGATATGGACAGTAAAGTCCAGGCTGATGTGGTCTCATATGGAGATGAGAAACTTGTTGAGAATTCGGGTAAAGGTCACTCTTGCTATGCAAAGAGATTGGTGACATTTCTCCCCTGCCCTAGAGATATGTGGAACTTTGAACTTGAGAGAGATGGTTTAGGGTATATTGGAGAATTAATTTCTAAGTGGCAAAGCATTCAAGAGAAAGCAGACCATAAAAATGTGAAAAATTTACAGCCTAATGATGCAATTAAAAAGAAAAACCTGTTTTCTGGGTAGAAATTAAAGCTGGCTTCAGATATTTGCATAAGTAACAAGGATCTGCATAACAATTACCAAGACAATGGGAAAATGTCTCCAGGGCATGCCAAAGAAACTTGAGGCAGTCACTCCCATTCAGATTTGGAGGCCTAGGAGGAAAAAATGGTTTTGTGGAACAGGCCCAGGGCCCCCCTGCTCTGTGCAGCCTAGGGACTTGATGTCCTGTGTGCCTGTAACTGCTGGGATGGGCAAAAGGGGCCAAGGTACAGCTCAGTCTGTGGTCTCAGAGGGTGCAATCCCCAAGCCTTGGCAGCTTCATGTGGTATTGAGCCTGTGGGTACATAGAAGTTGGGAATTGAGGTTTGGGAACCTCTGCCTAGATTTCAGAGAATGTATGGAAATGTCTGAATGTCCAGGTAGAAGTTTGTTGCAGGATGGAACCCTCATGGAGTATCTCTGCTAGGGCAGTGTGGAAGGGAAATGTAGGGTTGGAGCACTCACACAGAGTCCCCACTGGGGTGCTTCCTAGAGGACCTGTAAGAAGAGGGCCACCAATCTCTAGACCCCAGAATGGTAAATCCACCAACAGCTTGCACTGCATACCTAGAAAAGCCACAGACGCTCAATGCCAACCCATGAAGGCAGCCAGGAGGAAGGCTGTACCTTGCAAAGCCACCAGGGTGGAGCTTCCCAAGGCCCTGGGAGCCCACTTCTTGTATCAGTGTGACCTGGATGTGAGACATGGAGTCAGAAGAGATCATTTCTGAGCTTTGAGATTTGACTGCCCTACCAGATTTCAGACTACATGAGGTCTGTATATCATCAGTCTTGGCCAAATTCTTCCATTTGGAAAGGTTGTATTCACCTAATGTCTGTACCTCCATTGTATTTAGGAAGTACAGGTTCATAAGTGGAAGGGACTTGCCTTGTCTCAAATGAGACTTTAGACTGTGGACTTTTGAGTTAATGCTGAAATGAGTTAAGACTTTGGGGGACTGTTTAAAAGGCATGACTGTTATTCAAATGTGAGGACATGAGATTTGGGAGGGACCATGGTAGAATGATATTGTTTGGCTGTGGCCATACCCAAATCTCATCTTGAATTGTAGCTCCCATATTTCCCACATGTTATGGGAAGGGCCCAGTCAGAGGTAACTGAATCATGGGGGCAGGTTTTTCCTGTGCTGTTTTCATGATAGTGAATAAGTCTCACAAAAATTTGATGGCTGTATAAAGGGGAGCTCCCCTGCACATGCTCTCTTGCCTGTTGTCATGTAAGATGTGACTTTGCTCCTCATTAACTTTCTACCATGACTGTGACACCTCCCCAGCCATGTAGAACCTTGAGTCAATTAAACCTCTTTCCTTTATAAATTACCCAGTCTCAGATATGTCTTTATTAGCAGCATGAGAACAGACTAATACACCCTCACATCTAATCATTTGTCAAGCTTGTTGGGTTCCACCTCTCAAGTATCACATCCAATTTTTCCCATTCTCATGATCTCTAGGCTAAGCCCTGTTATCTCAATTAGAGTTCTGAAAGAGCCTTCTAACTCGCTTCCTTGGCTTCACCATGGATTTTGTGTTCCTGGCTCTCCTTTCACTATTGCTGGTTCATGCTTTTAAAACACAGTACAGCCATGTCTCTCCCTGCTGTGTTACAAATTAAGTGCAGTCTCAACTCTGGAATTTTATGGTCTCCATAGTAGGATCACAACCTCTCTCAGGGTCTACAGGCCATTGTTTTCCTGCACATATATTTCATATTTCGGATTAATTCAACTCAGTTACTGTGCTATGTACAGTCTGCACAACATGTTAAGACAGAGTTCTTAGCTTTAAGAAGAAACCTAGTATGTGATGTAATTACACTAAACAATTATAATCCAGTGGGGTTAGTGGAATTACATAGATACAAACATGGTAGCACAGGAAGGTAAACTTCACCTAACAGGGAGTAGAGTAGTTGGTCGACAGAAAAACTTCTAGAAGGATGTCTTTTTGTTGATAGTTAAAAAGAATAGCCAATTTATCATGTATCAAGTATTTTATATGAATTGAATCACTGGATTATCACAACAATTTCTTGAGGAAGTTACCTTTGTTATCCACCATTTATAGATGAGAAAAGAGCAAAATCCCAAAAAACAAACATGTAAGACACAAAGATGTTAGGCAATTTGCTCACAGCCCTGGAAGTAGGGGTTGATGTTACAGGATTTGAACCTCAGCAGGCTGGTCCCAGAGTCTGCAGGTTTAATCAGTTTTTTATGCCTCCTTCTTACCTGCTTAGCATTATTCTACTTCTGACCTGTTCATGTTGTTCCTCTTTGTTATGCTTCCCTCCACCATCCAGACATGTCTCCTTATTGAATTCTTACTCATCTTTTATGGTTAATGACAAAAGTCACCTTTACTTACGACCACACAAATGTACCTTTTCTACTATTCTACTCTAGCCCTTTTAACACTTCCAGCTATTTATCAAATTCTAACATATATTGTGTTGGTCCATTCTTCTGTTGCTATAAAGAAATGCTCAAGACTGGATAATTTAGAAATAAAAGAAGTTTAATTAGCCTATGGTTCTGCAGGCTTTACAGTCAACATGGTGCTTGCATCTGCTTCTGGTGAGACCTCAGGAATCTTTCAGTCATGATGGAAGGTGATGGGGAGCCAGTATGTCATGTAGTGGGAGCAGGAGCAAGAGAGACGTGGAGGAGGTCCCAGATTCTTTAAAACAACCATATTTCTCCTGGCCTAACTGAGTGAGAACTCACTACCATCAAGGAGATAGTGGTAAGCCACTCATGACGCACCCATAACCCAGTCATGACGCACCCATAACCCAGTCACTCCATGATCCAATCACCTCCCACCAGGCCCCAGGTCCAACACTGGAAATCACATTTTCAGTTGTGATTTGGAGGGAACAAACATTCAAACCAAATTTTTTGTTATGATCTCCACACTTATCTGCTATTTATGAGATTATAAGCTTCTTGACTACATCTTTATTCACTCATTAATTCAGCTGAATTCATTCATTCAACTCAGTTACTGTGCTATGTACAGTCTGCACAATACATGAAGTTAAGACAGAGTTCTTAACTTTAAAAAAATACCTAATATGGGATGTAATTACATTAAACAATTATAATCCAGCAGGGTTAGTAGAATGACATAGATGGAAACATGGCAGCAGGAGAAGGTGAATTTCACCTAGCTGGGAGTAGAGGAGTAGACTGACAAGAAAAACTTCTAGAAGGAGTTAATGTTGAGCTAAGGTTTCAGTATTGAATTCACAGGAGAAGAGCTGGATTATGTAATCAGCAGCGCTACCAGACCATGTTCCCTCATGTAGTATGTTCTTAACATATATGCATAGAATATAATCAAATTAAAATTGCTACATAAGTTTTCCTGTTTTGTCATTCATATATTCTGCTGCCATGCAGACAGAGTGAGAAGGACTTTAAAGCCATTGATCAGAAAAGATTTTCTTTTTTTTTTTTTTAAATCCTCTGTCAAGCAGTCTCACAATTGCACATCATGTTTAATAGTTTGGCAAATATTATGGGCTTTGTACCTTTTATTTTCTTTAAAAGCTCCATATTTTTTTTTAGAGATTGCTAGATAAATATGTGATAGCACTCCATGCAGAGTGCACAGAACAGAACATTGAAGGATAAATCCTAACAAGCTGAGGGGATAAAAGATTTTTGAAAAATCAACTTGCATTTCAGGTTTGTCTGGACAAAAAAAAAAAAAAAAAGGAATAGAAATGGCTTTTATTTAGTCCATTCAATAATTCAAATTACTAGAGAACAGTAGTGGTATAATCCCCAGGCATAAAATTCTCTCATTTATTTTTAAAAATAATTTTTTATGCTGATGGCCTATTTCTACCACTTAATGAAAGCTGAAGATCGATGCTTCCCTGGTGAGCACAAAGAGCTGGCCAAATGTGGCTGCAACACAGGTGACACATGTCAATACCTGCGGAATCATACAGCATAATAAAAATAGCCAGCCAGAGTTGGCTCTGGTGTTTTAACATTAAAAATATATTGTAAAGATATGAGAGAATGTCTGCTCCCAAAGATTTTTGTACCAGGAAAAGTATTATAGATATTTCCAGTCTAAATGTACTCATACACTTTTTAAAAAATAATATTGGTGAAAATTGAGTGTCTATAATATTGAATGTATATGTAAAATTTTTACATGAAATTTATTTAAATAACTTTTTATTAACATAGCATTAAAGAACAGTATTTTCCATGGCATATGCCACATTTGTGCTTTAATCGTAGCAACCTAATTTTCCAGAGATTTATTTATGTAAGTGCTTTCTTTGTAAATGTTACATTAGAAAAAAATTTACACATTCACATAACCTTTTAAATCAATGACTGCTGGCAAAATGAATGGAGGAGACCAAAGAAATGTGCCAAAGTGGTTTGGAAATGTAGTTAGTCTTAGTGCTGTTTATAAAATTCATTTTAACTTTGATGTCTGATTACATTGCAACACTTTTTCATGAATCTATCTGGTGCTATAAGTATAGTGGGTAATCCGTGCTGAAAAGGGAATTTGGAAAGTGTTAAGTACATTGCCTTATGTAGATCTTTGACTAGGCTTTTTAGGCAGATGTACTTTTCTAAGTGATTAAAATCTGGTGAACTTGACCTTACCTCTTCATCTTGTGCACTGGAGGCCAACTTTTGCAGAGTAGGCCTCCATATCAGGGCCTTTTTAGTGGATGTTAATGAGAACAAAGAAACCTCCTCCTAGCATGGTGAAAGGTCTTGTCATCAGACAGATTATTTTTCACTTTCTAGATGCATTATTTAAAGGAGCTAATGAAATTGAGAAATTGTTTTGATCTTGGATGAACAAAGGCTACAAAGATAATGCTAGAAAAAACAGCAAGAGCAATCATAAGCTTCCTAATGACTAAGGGAAACTTTTAATTAATCATTCAAATTATTTTAAAAATTAACAAACTCACTTTTATCATCCAAGTGTCATATTTTCCCAATTCACTGGGTAAATCTTTTCTTTGGTTTGGCTTGTTCATATGAACATAAATGTTGTAATTGAGTGGCAAAAAAAATAGTTTTTTTCACTACTTAAGTTCTGGATTATCTTTATAGATGCTTTACTTTAGAAATACAAATATATTTAAAACTGAGAGAGATACCAGCAAAATCTATTTCAATCACTTTTCATGTTGATTTTCTGAGGACAATTAAAGAAAATTCTTCCTCTATTATATTCTTTTTTTTTTTTAACCCCCTGAGCCAAATTCTTTATCTAGATTACACTACCATCTGTTTTCATTTGTTTGGTATTTAGTTACAGTTGTTTCACAGGGTATATTTTTGAATAATAATTAATAGAAGTAAATCAAACCTTTCAGAGAAATAATTCTCATATGTGGAATAGCAAAACCAGATGAAAATATGTCTGGAAATACCAAGTTAATTTTCAAAGTAAGGACTAAGGATTTTGCCTTGTGGCCTTGATCAAGGTCAATAGGACTCAGGTGGGTAAGTCTTGGCACGGTGCTCTGAAAATGCTATCCCCCACCAATAGCTACGGAAACTTTAACTAGGTAAAAAAACATCAAGAAAACACAGGGGCATAAAAGGAAGAAAACCTAGAAACCCATATTTTGTAAAGCTGGAATAACATGTTGTCTTAAATCATTTAGAATTTTTGGCAATATATTGGAGGTAAAATTTTATACCCCAGAGCAACCATGTCTAATTCTTCTACCTGCTGTTCCCTGGGTTTCTATATTATTTCACTGCTGTTTTCTTTCCTTGGCTCTGCTGACTGCAGCTTTCCTCTCTTGAGAAAAAAGTGATGAAGAGTCTGATTTTTCATTTTTCAATATGGTCTAAAAATTTCATCTGCATGCTGATCTCACTTTGAAACTGATGGAGTCTCTGACCCCGGAAGAAGTATTTAACTAAATGAGAAGCAGCTTGTGGGAAAATGACAGGGGAATCATTTTATCATGCTGATGCACATTTTAAATCCAAATGCAAAACATGATGATCAATAGAAAAAAAATAATCTGACAAAGGCCATAATGCCAGGGACTCTTACATCAAAAACTCATTCAGTTCATGGCAACCAGTGTCTCAATTAGACAATAATTGAGTAATTTATTACTCAATTAGTAATAAAAAAGCAAATATTAATGCCATTAAATTAACTTAACTAATGTTGAATTACTATTATTTAGCATAATTTAATACTTGTTTGAACTCTTAATGAACAAATGGTTTAACAGGATCTGTAATTTTTTATTGCCTATGGCTAGAAATAGTTTTGCAGAATTACTAATAGTACATCTTATTACATTATAATATAGAAGTTTATCTATATTGCTTATATTTTATTATATAATGATAATTATTTTGCAGGCATAGTCAGAAACATGCTCATCCTCTGCGAACATTATTTTCCTTACAGATCTGTCCAGTGGAAGTCTCACTCTCTAAGGTTTTTTGCTTTTTCTGAAATAGGAAGTGTTATCATTCTCCAAATTCACAAAGACTTTTACAACATAAATCTGAAACCATTTACTATCTTTCTGCATCTTTTTGTCATTTGCCTTTCATTAACATTGACATAAAGTAACTTTACATAAATAGAACATGTAAATTTTCATTTACATTTCAGGCATTTATTGAGGACGTTGATTCCTATCTCGCTGTCTTTTTTATCCCTCCGTCTTCTGTTATCCTGTGTGATTTCACCATATAAATCTCCCCCAACTATTCTGAGCCTCATCACTACTTACTTCCTCTATGCCATGACTCACTTATATCTCCATGAACTTTGTCCTCCTCTGAAACTGAGCCTCCACACAGCTGGATTAGATGGCTTAAGCTCCATTGTCTTCTTTTCTGAGTACAGCATCATTTCTTTTCAGATACACCTGCACACCTATCCTTGATCTTATTGAATCTTTCAGTCCCTTGACATCCAACTTTTTCTTCTAGCCTTTAGGTTTATTTTAGGCATTCCTTCCTTTTCAAAATACATAGTTCATCACTTTAAGAGTCCATTAGCTACCAGCCTCAATCCCTTTGTCTCCTTGCCTTTCTGTGTCCTTCCCTATAATCTTGCAAACTTTTAAAACTTGTCTTCTTCTTCCTGTGTACAAGGACAGACAGTCAAAAAACTTAACAGCTATTCTCTCATTTATTTCAGCAATGAAGTTGATCCTTCAATGAACATATAAAGCACCTAAGTCTGCAAGCTCCCCTGCAGACTTAGACCACTGCGATCTTGACTCCTATTTCAGAGAAGAGTAGAAGCCACCAGGCAGGAACTTAAAGCACATTAAAAACATGCAGGAAACAAACAAACACCACATGTTAAAACACACTGAAAACATACAAAGCACAAGAAATAAAAAATTTATCTCAAGATTATACAATACATTATGTCATCAGTTTATCTTTATAATAACCCTGTGTGTATCCATGTTTAAGCTTTAATTTGACCAGTGAAATTCAGGTTCAACAATATTGAGGGTTTTGTCTAATTTCACACTGCTAGTAGTAGAGATCAAGCCATTTCAAGTTTCTAGATTAATTTTACCATATTTTGTTAATTATCTTTTTGTATGCAAATTTTCTAATAAAAAGGTATGCTCATTATTCATTTTATATATCACAGTGCTTAGCCCCAAACCTTATAAATAATTACTTAATCTATATAATTTACAACAAAGCAGTATATAAAAGCCATATGCTTTATGGCAACAATATCCATTTCTTGACCAATCATGAAAATTCTAATTGGATACTATTGTCCTCAAAATAAAATGAAGAAGTGACACTTATGGGATTGTCTGCCTTTATTCTTAATTTTTTCCTTCAGTTTGCAGATATGTACAACTATAATCTTGACATCCAGATAGACTAAAGGGATGAAACAATGTCTACAGGAAAGATACACATTTGGAAATCATTAGGATCATGTGGAAATTATTTAAGATTTTGAGCTCAGGTAAGAGGCACATATGTTATTTATTGTACATTATTTATTTTACTCCTGGGTTTTAGACACAACTTGTTGTTGCTAGCAAATAAGTTGACTAATCTAAAATGTGAAAATTCTATGGTGGAATCTGGGTTTTAACCATGACACAATGATCTGGTTCTTTAAATGCTGCACACACAAATATAATCATGCAAACTATACTAACAAAATCCAACTTACAGAAGTGTGACAGAAACGCCTTTCTAATGGCAGCCAATGAAGCCTGGCATAGTCTTTTCAATGTTTAAAATGAGTAATGGTTTACAACACTGAACTGCAAAACTATACTGCTGACTCTTAAAGACTTTCTTGATGGATAAAAGATTTCCCTCACATTCTCTAAATTATAGAAAAAGAAATATTTCGATGCCAAGGTAGTAGTGTTCTGATTGAAAATTGGTACTTGTGTTATTTACTGAGTAGTAGTCAAGGACATCTCCTTTCATAAGATAATGTAAAAAGAAAAGGAAACACCCATCAGCAAACATGTGGCTGAATTTTAAAACTACCCTGTGCAGTTTGAATCAAGTTACTAATTGCCCAATACGATATATAGTCTGATATGAGAAATGCTGGAAATCTCAACCATAAAGCTGATGTCATTAAACCATTATAAGCAGAAGACTGTGCATCTTTGTCCTATTACCATACATAATTAGAGTCACCTTGTTCATTTTATGACAATTATAGTATTTTTCCAATTGCACCAGTCAGAGCATTTGCATTTTTTTACATTCTGTAGTATCAGCTCATTAGATGTGTTAATAAAGAATTGTTAAATATGAGGTGACAAGAGGATCAAGAAATCCCACAAATGACTGTATTTTGCTATCAGTTGGGGAAAACTGTTGAAGGTATTAGAAAGAACTAGGCCAGATGGTAAAGTGTTTTATCAGAATTTAAATTACATTGAGGTAGTTTGATATACACAGTAATACCTGCTAAAACGTTAGAAACAAAATCACAGTAAAATCACATCTAATCTCAGAAATATTTGCCTGTCTCAGGGTTGGGTATTGTTCTTTAAATATATCCCTTTCTGCTCTGATAATATTGGGAAAGAGAAAAGGCTTTACATGTAATCATTTCACTTTGAATTAGATTGATAGCTTGTTCCATCAGGATTGGCAGCAGTAGTAGAATTTGCCAGTGTTATATTCTGAGATTTAAAAAGTAACTCTCTAGAGAGATTATGAGGCAGATATAAAATCATACATCTTAGAGTGAATGACTCCTCTGCTGGATTTTTACTGGGAAGATCTTTTTAACTGGTATGCTCTTAGGCCTGCCCAACTTTCATCTGATAACTCTATTGTTTATTTGAATTTTTTTCATCTAATAAGCAGATAGAAATTCCATTTTGAGAAAATCTCACTCACCCTAAATCACTTACTCTTCACCCAATTATAATTTACTGGATTGAATTTCAAAGAAGAGTCTTGGATTCATCATAGCGAACATGTATAATCTCAAGAAAAAGGATTGAATTTGGCAGAACAAGTAAAAAGTAAACACAGAGATTTTCCAATTGGTAAAATTTGCCTGATATTGGTTGATTGATTTTTTATGGTTAAATAGTACTCCATTGGAAACATATAGCACATTTTCTGTATTCGTTCTTTTATTGATGGATACTTAGGTTGCATCCAAATCTTAGCTACTGTAAACAATGCTGCAACAAACATAGGAATACAAATATCTTTTAATATATGAATTTTCTTCCTTTCCCACAGTAGGATTACTGGATGATATGGTAGCTCAATTTTTAGTTTTTGAGCAACCTCCAAACTGTTCTCCATAGTGGTTGTACTAATTTACATTCCCACCAACAGTGTACAAGGGTTCCCCTTTCTCCACATCCTTGCCAACATTTGTTACTGCCTATCTTTTGGACATAAGCCATTTTAACTGGGGTGAGATGTTATCTCATTTTAACTTTCATTTGCATTTTTCTGAAGATTATCTTGAGCACTTTTTCATGTGCCTGCTTGCCATTTGTATGCTGTCTTTTCAGAAATATCTAGTCAAGGTTAGCTCTTGGATAAAATGTTTTGTGAATGTTGACTAGATTCATTTGTTCTATACTACAGATTAAGTCTGATGTTTGTTGATTTTCTGTCTGGAAGGTCTGTCCAGTTCTGAAAGTGGGCATGTTGAAGTATCCAGTTATTATTGTATTGGAGCCTATCTCTCTCTTTAGTTCTAATAATATTTCCTTTATATATCTAGGTGCTCCAATGTTGGATGTATATACATTTAAAATTGTTTTATTCTCTTCCTGAATTCACCTCTTTATAATTATCATTATAGAGTGACCTTCTTTGTCTCTTCTTTTTTTTTTTTTTAATTGTACTTTAGGTTCTGGGGTACAATCATGCAGGATTGTTGCATAGGTACATACATGGCAATGTGGTTTGCTGCCTCCATCCCTCCTGTCACCTATATCTGGCATTTCTCCCCATGTTATCCCTCCCCAACCCCCCCACCCCCAACAGTCCCTTCCCTAGCACTCCCCAACAGACACCAGTGTGTGATGTTCCCCTCCCTGTGTCCATGTGTTCCATGAGTGAGAACATGTGGTTTTTGATTTTCTGTTCTTGTGTCAGTTTGTTGAGAATGATGGTTTCCACTTTGTATTTTATATTTTTTGTCTTAAAATCTATTTTGTCTGATATAAGTACAGCTTTTTTGTTTGTTTTTTACATTGGCATGGAATATCTTTTTCCATCCCTTTATTTTCAGTCTATGTGTATCTTTATAGGTGAAGTGAATTTCTTGTAGGCAACAAATCCATGGCTCTTGTTTTTTCATCCACTCAGCCAGTCTATGTCTCTCATTGGAGAGTTTAGCTTGTTCACATTCACCATTGTTATTGATAAGTAAGTACTTATTCCTGTCATTTTGTTATTTGTTTTCTGGCTATGTCATAGTCTTTTCTTCCATCTTTCCTTCCTTCCTGTCTTCCCCTAGTGAAAGTGATTTTCTCTGGTTTTATGATTTAGTTTCTTGCTTTTTGTTTTTTGTGTATCCATTGTATGTTTTTTGGTTTGATGTTACCATGAGGCTTGCAAATACTACCTTTTAACTCATCATTTTAAACTGATAGCAACTGAATGCTATTTGCATAAACAAACAAATATGCAAAAATAAAACTAATAAAAACTCTATGCCTTAACTTCATCCCCTGCTTTTAAATTTTTTGTTGTTTCTACTTATATATTATTGTCCTATGTCTTAAATAGTTGTTGTAGTTAATATTTTGATTGGCTTATCATTTAGTCTTTCAACTTAAGAGTAGTTTACATACCACAATTACAGTATTATAGTATTCTGTGTTTCTCTGTGTACTTATGATTACTGGTGAGTTTTGTACCTTCAGGTGATTATATATTGCTCATCAGTGTCCTTTTCTTTCTTGTAGCACAGGTTTAGTGTTAATGAAATCCCTGAGCTTTTGTTTACCTGGGTAAAGTTTTTATTTCTCCTTCATGTTTGAAGGAAATTTTTGCCAGATACACTATTCTGGGATAAAACTTTTTTCCTTCAGCACTTTAAATATGTCATGCCACTCTCTCTTGGCCTATAATGCTTCCACAGAAAAGTCTGCTGCTAGACATATTGGAGCTCCATTGTATGTTATTTGTTTCTTTTCTCTGGCTGCTTTTATGATCCTATCTTTATCCTTGAACTTAGGGAGTTTGATTATTTAATGCCTTGAGATAGTTTTCTTTGGGATAAATCTGTTTGGTGTTCTATAACATTCTTGTTTTTAGATAGTGATATCTTTCTCACAGTATTTGGGAAATTCTGTTATTATCTTTTTGAATAAATTTTCTACCCCTATCTTTTTCTTTATTTTTCTCTTTAACCTTTTTCTCGTTTGCCCTGAGAATACTCACTTATGGCACTTGCGGCTGCAACATGTATCCTGAGATAACTTTGCCTCAAAATATCTCACTTTTATTATTATTTTCACATCAATCTAGTATATTGACTTTGGAAACAAAAGTCATCATTCTATCTATAGCATTCTGTTTTTAACAGTGGTATTTCCACTGTGAAAGGAAAATATCTTGAGTCCCCAAAATCACTAAGAAAACTCAAGCTGGAAACTGCTTAGGGCAAACCTGCCTCCCATTCTATTTAAAATTATCCCTCTGCTCACTGAGATAGATGCATATCTGTTTTGTTTCCTTTGGTAAGGCTAATCAGAAACTCAAAACAATGTAACCATTTGGGTCTTACCTATCTGTGACCTGGAAGCTCCCTCCACACTTGGAGTCTTTCTGCTTGTCCCACCTTTCAGAACAAACCAATGTACTTCTTACATATATTGACTGATGTCTCATGTCTCCTTAAAATTTATAAAACCAAGCTGTGCCCTGACCACCTTGGGCACATGTCATCAGGAATTCCTGAGGCTGTGTCAGAAGTGCATCCTCAGCTTTGTCAAAATAAACTTTCTAAATTAACTTAGTGGTTCACACCACTTACGAAACAATAATTCTTGATTGCTGAAAATGCCAAATCCTAGAAAATGTAACATTCCTACATGTGATGTTAACATCATTCTTGAACAGTTGTTGGCCAAAGATTCATTTGATTAATTCAATGTTTCTGAGATATGTGATTCAGATGATTCTGATATCAATTCTGTTTAGAAATAACTTCAAGAATAGCTTTATATTTTATTTTAACAATGAAAATCAGTCAGATTTGCTTCATTCTCAAAGAGCATGTTCATGTAAAATTAAATGAGCACTGTTAGTGAGCTGCAATTTTTTTTCTAAGTGGAAAAAATGTTAAGGCCAATATCTCTTAGATTTGCCCTTTTTAGCTATTTTCTAGATCCTGTAGGTGTTCTTTATTCCTTTTTTTTTTCTGTCCCATCTGACTGTGTATTTTCAAATATCTAGTCTTCAAGTTCACCAATTCTTTCTTCTTCTTGATGCATTCTGCAATTAAAGGACTTGGAGGCATTCTTCAGTATGCCAGGTGCATTATTCAGCTCCAGAATTTCTGCTTGGTTCTTTTTTTTAATGCTACAGTGAACACCCTGAGATACATTTTATTTTTGACTTATAATATCATAGTTTAGCTTTATGTCTGTTTCAGCCACATATAAAAAATAAACTTGTTGCTTTTGAAGCCAGATGCATCAAGAGGACCACATAATTTGTATTCCTAAGAGAACTCCGTTTTTCCTTAAACAAATGTTGTTAGCTGTTTGGGGTTGGAAAATGCAAAACCCATAAAGGCATAGAATGGAGGAAGCATTGGGATGCAACAGAGAGGAGCTGCACCACATGGCAGTATAAGAAGGGTTCAGGGTTCTAACCTAGTAGCCATACCTGGTTACATTGTGTATTCTTTCAGATATGGCTACTTTCTTTTTATTGTTTATTATTATTATTATTACTATTTATTTTATATTAAGTTCTAGGATACATGTGCAGGATGTGCAGGTTTGTTACATAGGTAAACATGTGCCATGGTGTTTGCTGCACCTATCAAGTTTCTTTTTAATTATTTAAATCTCTTTGTTGAATTTATCTGATAAAATTCTGAATTTCTTCTCTGTGTTATTTTGAATTTCTTTGAGTTTCCGCCAACACAGCTCTTTTGAATTCCTTGTTTGAAAGGTCACATATCTCTGTTTCTCCAGAGTTGGTCCCTGATGCCTTATTTAGTTCATTTGGTGAGGTCTTATTTTCCTGGATGATGTTGATGCTAGTAGATGTTCTTCAGTGTCTGGGAATTAAAGAGTTAGATATTGTTAAAAGAGGCAAGATGGCCAGTTAGAAGCTATTATGGTGTTTCACGGAGAGAAACAAAAGGGGTGAATGAATATAACACCTTTAATTGAAATATTCAGGTACTCATGTTTAGACAAATCAGGGAAACAACTTGACCCATGGAGAATGAGGAAATGCAGGGCAGGGTGATGGCACACCTGGGAGCAACACAGAGCCAAGAGACAAAGCGGTCAGTGAGTATGTAACCCTGGGAAACCACATTACTCTCACGGATCTTTGCAACTCTTGGATCAGGAATCCCCTCATGAGCCCCATGCCAACAGGAACTTTGTCCAATACACAGAGCTATGTGGAGTCTTGGCAGAGAAGCCACTCAAGCACACACAGAGACCCAAGAACTTAAATACTCTGGCCCCAAGATCCCCAACAGAGATAACTAAAACTCAGGCAAGGTGAGAGGTCTGCACATATCCTTAGGAAAGGGGCTGAATTCAGGGGCTGAGTAGTGTCTGTCTGCAGGCTCTACTTCCATGGCATCTCAGAAGATAAGACCCACTTGGAATTCCAGCCAGTCACTGGCAACAGAGCAGAGCCTAACTGAGATGGGATGGAGCCCCCAGGGGGAGGGGCAGGCTGCCATCTTTGCTGTTTGGCTGACTCAGCCATTTCAGCCTATGGTCTTTGGAGAGTCCAAACAGTCCAGATGAGGAAGGGTCCCCTCGGCACAGCACAGCTCCTTTTCAGAACATAACTAGACTGCTTTGTTGAGCTATATCTCAAGCCACTCCTCCTCACTGGGCAGGACCTCCCAGCTGGGGCCTCCAGCTACCTCCACGCACCTGTATTCCATGCACAGAACTGTGAACTCTCTCTGGGATAGAGTGTCCAATGGGATGGGTGGGCCACCACCTTGTTTGTTTGGATGACTCAGCCATTCATTCCAGCCTGTGGGCTTTGGAGAGTCCAAGCTGACAAGGGCAGAGGTGGTTCACCAGTGTGGCACAGCTATTTTGTCAAGGTGTGGCCAGCCTGTTTCTATGAATGGGACCCAGATTCATTCCTCCTCGCTGGGTGAATCCTTCAAGCTGGGGCCTCTAGTCACTAATGCTCATGTTCTATGGCCAAAAGAGTTCTAATTTCTTCCTAGGATGAAGTGCCTGGAGAGCTGGGCAGTCCACCACTTTTGCTATTTGGGCATCTCAGCTGGTCCAGCCTGTGGGCCTTGGAGATCCCAAGCCAATTGGGATCTGAAGAGATCCCAACACAGCAGAGCTGCTCTACCAAAGTGCAGCCAGACTGCTTCTTTAAGCAGGTCCTGGATCCGGTTCCTCTTGACTGAGTAGGACCTCCCAAAAGAGGTCTCCAACCACCTTCTACAAGCACATTCAGGCAGGCAAGAGGTCAGTACCCACCTGGGACAGAGCTCTCAGAGGAAGGGGTGGGCTGCCATCTTTCCTATTTTGCAGGCTTCACAGATGATGCCTCCAGGTACTGGAGAAACCAAGGTAACCAAGTACTGGAGTGGACCCCCAGCAAAATGCCAGCCCTGCAGAAGAGTGGCAAGATTGTTAAAAGAAAAACAGGCTGTGCGTGGTGGCTCATGCCTAAAATCCCAGCACTTTGGGAGGCCGAGGCAGGTGGATCATGAGGTCAAGAGATCGAGACCATCCTGGTCAATGTGGTAAAACCCCATCTCTACTAAAAATACAAAAATTGGCTGGGCATGGTGGCGCACACCTGTGATCCCAGCTGCTTGGGAGGCTGAGGCAGGAGAATTGCTTGAACCCAGGAGGCGAAGGTTGCAGTCAGCCGAGATCGTGCCACTGCACTCCAGCCTGGGTAATGAGCGAAACTCTGTCACACACACAAAAAAGAAAAACACACAAATAAACAAACAACAACAACAAAATACACGCACACACAGAAACCCAAAGATCAGCAGCCTCAGAGATTGAAGGTAGATAAGTCCACAAATATGAGGAAGAATCACCTAAAAAATGCTAAAAACTAAAAAAGTCAGAGTGCCTCCTTGCTCCAAATAACTGCAACACGTCTCCAGCTAGGGTTCAGAATTGGGCTCAGGCTGAGATGGCTGAAATGACAGAAGAAAGCTTCAGAATATGGATTAAAAATGAAATTCACTGAGCTAATGAAATACACTGTAACCTAAGGCAAAGAAGCTAAAAATAATTATAAAAAAATGCAGGAACTGACAGTCAAAATAACCAGTAGGGAGAGGAACATAATCAATCTGATGAAGCTGAAAAATACACTACAAGATCTTTACAATGCAATCACAAGTATTAATAGCAGAATAGAGTAAGTGAAGGAAGGAATCTCAGATTTTGGAGACTGTCTTTCTGAATTAAGAGAGTCAGGCAAGAACAGGAAAAAAAAAAGAATAAAAAAGAAGGAATAAAGCCTCCAAGAAATATGGGATTACAAAGAGACCAAATTTACAACTGATTGGGGCACCTGAAAAAGATGGGGAGAATGAAACCAATATTGAAAATGTGTTTTAGGATATCATCCAGGAGAACTTCTTCAATCTTCCTAGACAGGCCAACATTCAAATTCAGGAAATACAGATAACCCTAATAAGATACTTGATGAGAAGATCATCCTGAAGACACATAATTATCAGATTCTCCAAGATCAAAATGAAAGAAAAAAATGTTAATGGCAGTCACAAAGAAAAACCAGGTCACCTATAAAGTGAAGCCCATCAGACAAACAGTGGATCTCTCAGTGGAAACCCAACAAGCCAGAAGAGACTGGGGAGGGAGGCAATATTTAACATTCTTAAAAAAGAATATTTCCAACCCAGAATTTCAGATTTGGCCAAATTAAGCTTCCTAATCAAAGGTGAACTAAGATTATTTTCAGACAAGCCAATGCTGAGGAAATCCATTACCACTAGACCTGCCTTGCAAGAGTGACTAAAGGAAACACTAAATATAGAAAGAAAAAAAAAACTGTTAAAAGCCACTATAAAAACACACTGAAGTACACAGACTACTGACTCTGTGAAGCAACCACACACATAAAACAAGTCTGCAAAATAATCAGCTACCATCGTGACTACTGGATTAAATTCACACATAGCAGTACTAACCTTAAATGTAAATGGGCTAAATGCCCCAATTAAAAGACGCAGAATAGCAAGATGGATAATAACTAAAATCCATCTGTATGCTGTCGTCAAGATACCCATCTCACATGTAAAGACACACATAGGCCAAAAAGAAAGTGATGAAGAAAAAATTTACCAAGCAAATGGAAAATAGAAAAAAGTGGGAATTGTAATCCTAGTTTCTGACAAAACAGACTTTAAACCAACAAAGACCAAAAATGACAACAAAGAAGGGCATTACCTAATGGTAAACAGTTCAATTCAAATAGAAGAGCTAACTATACTAAATATAGACGCACTCAACACAGCAGCACCCAGGTTCAGAAAGCAAGTTGTCAGAGACCTTCAAAGAGACAGACTCCCACACAATAATGGTGGGAGATTTTAACACCATACTGACAATATTAGACAGGTCATTGAGACAAAAAATTAACAAAGGTATTTAGGACCTGAACTCAGCTTTGGATCAAGTGGAACTAATAGATATCTACAGAACTCTCTACCCCCAAACAACAGAACATAAATTCTTCTCATTGCCATCCAGCACTTTCTGTAAAATTGACCACATAATTGGAAGTAAAACATTTCTCAGCAAATGCAAAATAACTGAAATCTTAAGAAACAGACCATAGCTCAATCAAATTAGAACTCAAGATTAAGAAATTAACTCAAAACCGTACAATTATATGGAAATTAAACAACCTGCTCCTGAATTATTTTTGGATAAATAATGAAATTAAGACAGAAATCAAGAAATTATTTGAAACTAATGAGAACAAAATTACAATGTACCAGAATCTCTGGGATAGAGCTAACGCAGTGTTAAGAAAGGATTTTATGGCACTAAATGCCCACAACAAAAAGCTAATAAGATTTCAATTTAACAACTAACTTCCCAACCAATAGAACTAGAGAACCAAGAGTAAACAAACCCCAAAAGCTAGCAGAAGACAAGGAATAACCAAGATCAGAGCTAAACTGAAGGAGACAGAGACACGAAAAACACTTAAAAAAAAAAAAAATCAAGACATCAAGAAGCTGGCTTTTTGAAAAAAATAAATAAATAAAATAGATCACTAGAGAGACTAATGAAAGAAAAAAGAGAGACTATTCAAAGAAACAGACTCAGAAATGATAGGGGGGATATTACCACTGACCTCATAGGAATACAAACAACCACTAGAGAATACTATAAACATGTCTATGCAAATAAGCTAAAAAATCTAAAAGAGATGGATAAATTCATAGACACATACACCCTCCCAAGACTGAATCAGGAAGAAATTCAATCCCTGAATAGATCAGTAATGAGTTCTGAAATGGAGGCAGTAATAAATAGCCTACCAGCCAAAAAATAGCAAAAACAAAAAAGCCCAGAACAGACAGATACAAATCTGAATTCTACCAGAGGTACAAAGAAAAGCTGGTACAATATCTACTGAAACTAATCCAAACAATTGAAAAAGGGTGAAGTCTCTCTAATTCATTCTATGAGGCCAGCATCGTCTTGATACAAAAACCTGGCAGAGATATAGCAACAACAACAAAAAAGCAACTTTAGGCCAATATTTTTTATGAAAATTAATGCAAAAATCCTCAACAAAATACTGGGAAATCAAATCCGGCAGCACATCAGAAAACTTCTCCACCTAATAAGTAGGCTTCATTCCTGGGATGCAAGGCTGGTTCCACATTTGCAAATCAATAAATGTGATTCATCACATAAATAGAACTTAAGACAAAACCCACAGAATTATTTCAATAGATGCAGAAAAACCTTCAATAAAATTCAACATCTCTTCATGTTAAAAATTCTTAATAAACTAGGTGTTAAAGGAATATATCTCAAAATAATAAGAGCTATATATGAAAAACCCACATCTAATATCATACTGAGTGGGCAAAAGCTGGAAGCATTCCCCTTGAAGACTGGCACAAGACAAAGTTGCCCTCTCTCACCACTCTTATTCAACAATCTATTGGAGGTTCTTCCCAGGATAATCAGGCAAAAGAAAGAAATAAGCAGTATTTAAATAAAAAGAGAGGAAGTCACCCTATCCCTGTATGCAGAATACGTGATTCTGTATCTAAAAAACCCCATTGTATGAGCCCAGAAGTCTCAGGATACAAAATCAATGCACAAAAATCACTAGCATTCCCATCCACGAGCAACAGGCAATCTAAGTGTCAAATTACAAATGAACTCCTGTTCACATTTTCCACAAAAAGATTAAAATACCTAGGGATACAGCTAACAAGTGAAGTGAAGGACCTCCTGAAGAAGAACTACAAACCACTGCTCAAAAACATCAGAAATGACACACACACAAAATGGAATAACATTCCATGGTCATGGATAGGAAGACTCAATATTGTGAAAATGGTCATACTGCCCCAACCAATTTATAGATTCAAGGTTATTTTTATTAAATTACCATTGGCATTCTTCACAGAATTAGAAAAAAAAAACTATTGTAAAATTCATGTAGAACCAAAAAAGAGGCCAAATACCCAAGGCAATCATAAGCAAAAGGAACAAAGCTGGAGGCTTCACATTACCTGACTTCAAACTATACCACAGGGCTACAGAAACCAAAATAGCATGACACTGGTACAAAAATGGACACATAAATCAGTGGAACAGAATAGAGAACCCAGAAATAAGACTGCACACCAACAACCATCTGTAGTTTGACACACCTGACAGAAACAAGCAGTGGGGAAAGGATTTCCTATTTAACAAATCGTGCTGGGAGAACTGATCAGCCATATGCAGAAAACTGAAACTGAACCCCTTTCTTACACTATATATTATACAAAAATCAACTCAAGATGGATTAAAGACTTAAATATAAAACGTAAAAACATAAAAATCCTAGAAAAATGCCATTCTTGATAGATGTATGGGCAAAGATTCTTTAACAAAGACACCAAAAGCAATTGCAAAAAAAGCAAAAATTGACAAACGGGAACTAACTAAATTACAGAGCTTCTGCACAGCAAAATAAACTATTAATGGAGTAAAGAGGCAATCTACAGAATGGGAGAAAACATTTGCAATCTATTCATCTGACAAAGGTCTAATATCCAGCATCTATAAGGAACTTAAATTTCTTTTTCTTTTTACCTTTTTCTTTTTTTTCTTTTTCTGTTGAGATGGAGTCTGGCTCTGTTACCCAGGCTGGAGTGAAGTGGTCTGATCTCAGCTCACTGCAACCTCTGCCTCCTGGGTTCAAGCAATTTTCCCACCTCATCTTCTTGAGTGGCTGGGATTACAGGTGCATGTCACCATGCCCAGCTAATTTTTGTATTTTTTTCAGTAGAGACAGGGTTTCACCCTGTTGGCCAGGTTGATCTTGAACTCCTGACCCTGTGATCCACCCACCTTGGCCTCCCCAAAGTCCTGGGATTACAGGCATGAGCCCCCTATGCCTGTCTAGAACTTAAATTTCTAAGAAAAAAAATTTTTAAGTAGGAAAAGGACAAGAACAGACTCTTCTCAAAAGAAAGAGTGATGCCATCACTCCCTTGGCTGCCCCTCCTTGTGTCTCAGAATATCACATGTCTCTGGGCCTAGTTCAGCACTAGGATTCGCCTAAGGCTTGAAGTCCTTATGGCCTAGATTGCCTTTCAAGTTTACGTGGAGACACAGGATTGTAGCCCTTCGTGGTGAAGTTTGTGAGCACTCAAGTTTGGGCTTCTGGGGTTCGTGATTCCCCTCTGTCTAGACCTGATTTAAATGCTTCCTCAGTGGGCAGGTGTCAGCTGAGTTTGGTCTGGTTTTCCTTTCTTCTCTAACAGCTCAGCCCCTAGTTCAGTGCCTCACAATTGCTGTGTTCTCCCTACCCTGGCACCCAGAGAGGATCTCTGCACTGTGCTGCCACTTCTGGGAGTTGGGGAGAGGTGGCATCGGTGATTCAGGACTGTTTTCTCTATCTCCTCAGTGCCTCTTTCAGTGATACGCAGTTAAAATCAAGCTCTATGAGTGCTCACCTGATTTTTGTTTTTTTTTATGCAAGTGTCTTTTTGTTTTATTTTTTGCTTTTCTGTGTAGATAGTTGATAACTTGGTGTCCCTGCAGGGGGAACAATTGGTGAAGCTATGTCCCTAAAAAGGACACGAACCCATCATTTTTTATGGCTGTATAGCATTCCATGGTGTTTATGTGCCAGATATTCCTTGTCCAGACTGTGATCGATGGGCATTTGGGTTGGTTCCAGGTCTTCGCTATTGTAAACAGTGCCACATGAACATACGTGTGCATGTGTCCTTATAATTCTTTGGGTATATACCCAGTAATAGGATTGCTGGGTCAAATGGAATTTCTATTTCTAGGTCCTTGAGGAATCACCGCACTGTCTTTCACAATGGTTGAACTAATTTACACACCCACCAACAGTATAAAAGTGTTCCTATTTCTCCACATCCTCTCCAGCATCTGTTTTCTCCAGATTTTTTAATGATTGCCATTCCAACTGGCATGAGATGGTATCTCAATGTGGTTTTGATTTGCATTTCTCTAATGACCAGTGATGATGAGCATTTTTTAATGTTATTTGGCTACATAAATGTCTTCTTTTGAAAAGTGTCTGTTCATATCCTTCACCCATTTTTGGCTGTGTTTGTTTGTTTTTTTCTTGTAAATCTGTTTTAGTTCTTTGTAGATTCTGGTTATTAGCCCTTTGTCAGATTGGTAGATTGCAAAAATTTTTTCCCATTCTGTTGGTTTCTGGTTCACTCTAATGATTATTTCTTTTGCTGTACAGAAGCTCTGGAGTTTAATTAGATCCCATTTGTCTATTTTGGCTTTTGTTGCCAATGCTTTTGGTGTTTTAGTCATGAAGTCGTTGCCTATGCTTATGTCCTGAATGGTTTTGCTTAGATTTTCTTCTAGGGTTTTTATGGTGTTAGGTCTTATGTTTACATCTTTAATCCATCTGGAGTTAATTTTAGTGTAAGATGTCAGGAAGGGGTCCAGTTTCTGCTTTCTGCACATGGTTAGCCAGTTTTCCCAACACCATTTATTAAACAGGGAATTCTTTCCCCATTGCTTGTTTTTGTGAGGTTTGTCAAAGATCAGATGGTTGTAGTTGTGGGACATTGCCTCCGAGGCCTCTGTTCTATTCCATTGGTCTATATCTCTGTTTTGGTACCAGTACCATGCTGTTTTGATTACTGTAGCCTTGTAGTATAGTTTGAAGTCTGGTAGTGTGATGCCTCCCACTTTGTTCTTTTTGCTTAGGATTATCTTGGCTATGTGGGCTCTTTTTGTTTCCATATGAAGTTTAAGGTGGTTTTTTCCAGTTCCATGAAGAAGGTCATTGGTAGCTTGATGGGGATGGCATTGAATCTATAAATTACTTTGGGCAGTATGGCCATTTTCACAATATTGATTCTTCCTAACCATGAGCATGGAATGTTTTTCCATCTGTTTGTGTCATCTCTTATTTCCTTGAGCAGTCGTTTGTAGTTCTCCTTGAAGAGGTCCTTTACATCCTTTGTTAGTTGTATTCCTAAGTATTTTATTCTCTTTGAAGCAATTGTGAATGGTAGTTCATTCATGATTTGTCTCTCTGCTAGTCTGCTATTGGTGTATAGGAATGTTTGTGAATTCTGCACATTGATTTTGTATCCTGAGACTTTGCTGAAGTTGCTTATCAGTTTAAGGAGATTTTGGGCTGAGATGATAGTGTCTTCTAAATATACAATCATGCCATCTGCAAATAGAGACAATTTGACTTCCTCCTTTCCTAATTGAATACATTTATATTTTTTTCTTGCCTAATTCCTCTGGCTAGAATTTCCAATACTATATTGAATAGGAATGGTGAGAGAGGGCATCCTTGCCTAATGCTAGATTTCAAAGGGACTGCTTCCATTTTTTGCCCACTCAGTATGATATTGGTTGTGTGTTTGTCATAAATAGCTTTTATTATTTTGAGATATGTCCCTTCAATACCTAGATTATTGAGAGTTTTTAGCATAAAGTGCTGTTGAATTATGTTGAAGGCCTTCTCTGCATCTACTGAGATAATCATGTGGTTTTTGTCTTTGGTTATTTTTTATGGTGGATTATGTTATATACTTGCATATGTTGAACCAGCCTTGCATCCCTGGGATGAAGCCTACTTGATTGTGATGGATAAGCTTTTTGATGTGCTGTTGCAATCAGTTTGCTAGTATTTTATTGAAGATTTTTGCATCTGTGTTCATCATGGATATTGGCCTGAAGTTTTCTTTTTCTGTTGAGTCTCTGCTGAATTTTGGTATCTGGATGTTGTTGGTCTCGTAAAATGATTTGGGAAAGAGTCCCTCTTTTTGTATCATTTGGAATAGTTTCAGAAGGAATGGTTCCAACTACTCTTTGTGCATCTGGTAGAATTCGGCTGTGAACCCATCTGGACCTGGACTTTTTTTGTTTGGTAGGCTATTAATTGCTGCCTCCATTTCAGTCCTTGTTATTGGTCTGTTCAAGGTTTCAACTTCTTCCTGGTTTAGGCTTGGAAGGGTGCAAGGAATTTATCTATTTCTTCCCAGTTTATTGGTTTATGTGCATAGAGTTGTTTGTAGTAATCTCTGGATGATAGTTTGTATTTCTGTGGAATCAGTGGTGATGTCCCCTTTATCATTTTTATTGCATCTATTTCATTCTTTTTTTTATTAATCTGCCTAGTGGTCTGTCTATTTTGTGGATCTTTTCAAAAAACCAGCTTCTGGATTTATTGATTTTTTGAAGGTTTTTTTGTGTCTCTATCTACTTCAGTTCTGCTCTGATCTTAGTTATTTCTTGTCTTCTGCACACTTTTGAATTTTTTTGATCTTGCTCCTTTAGCTCTTTCAATTTTGATGATAGGGTGTCAATTTTAGATCTTTCCTTGCTTCTCATGTGGGCATTTATTGCTATAAATTTCCTTCTACACACTGCTTTAAATGTGTCCCAGACATTCTGGTACGTTGTGTCTTTGTTCTCCTTGGTTTAAAAGAACATCTTTATTTCTTCCTTCATTTCATTGTTTATCCAGTTGATGTTCAGGAGCCAGTTGTTCAATTTCCATGAAGCTATGTGGTTCTGAGTTAGTTTCTTAAGCCTGAGTTCTAATTTGATTTCCCGTGGTCTGAAAACTGTTCGTTATGATTTCCATACTTTTCATATGCTGAAGAGATTTACTTCCAATTATGTGGTCAATTTTGGAGTTGGTGCAATGTTGTGCTGAGAAGAATGTATATTCTGTAGATTTGTGGTGGAGAGTTCTGTAGATGTCTATTAGGTCTGCTTGATCCAGATCTGAGTTCAAGTTCTGGATATCCTTGTTAATTTTCTGTCTTGTTAATCTGTCTAATATTGACAGTGGAGTGTTAAAGTCTCCCACTATTATTGTGTGGAAGTCTAAGTCTCTTTGCAGGTCATGAAGAACTTGCTTTATGTGTCTGGGTGCTCCTGTATTGGGTGTGTATATATTTAGGATCATTAGCTCTTCTTGATGCATTGATCCTTTTACCATTATGTAATGCCCTTCTTTGTCTCTTTTGATCTTTGTTGGTTTAAAGTCCATTTTATCAGAGAGTAGGACTGCAACTCCTGCTTTTTTTTGTTCTCCATTTGCTTGATAAATCTTCCTCCATCCCTTTATTTTGAGCCTATGTGTGTCCTTGTACATGAGATGGGTTTCCTGAATACAGCACCCTGATGGGTCTTGACTTTTTATCCAATTTGCCAGTCTGTGTCTTTTGGTTGGGGCATTAAGCCCATTTACATTTAAGGTTAATATTGTTATGTGTGAATTTGATCCTGCCATTTTGATGCTAGCTGGATGTTAGTTAATGCATTTTGCCTGTTAGTTGATGCATTTTTTTCATTGTGTCAGTAGTCTTTACCATTTGGTACACTTTTGGAGTGGTTGGTACTGGTTGTTCCTTTCCTTGTTTAGTGCTTCTTTCAGGAGCTCTTGTAAGGCAAGCCTGGTGGTGATGAAATCTCTCAGCAATTGTGTGCCCATAAAGGATTTTCTTTTTCCTTCACTTATGAAGCTTAGTTTGGCTGTATATAAAATTCTAGGTTGAAAGTTCTTTTCTTTAAGGATGTTGAATATTGGCCCCCATTCTATTCTGACTTGTAGGGTTTCTGCCAAGATAGCCACTGTGAATCTGATGGGCTTCCCTTTGTGGGTAACCCAACCTTTCTCTCTGGCTGCCCTTAGCAGATTTTCCTTCATTTCAACCCTGGTGAATCTGATGATTATGTGCCTTGGGGTTGCTCTTCTTGAGGAATATCTTAGTGGTGTTCTCTGTATTTCCTGGACTTGAATGGTGACCTGGCTTGCCAGGTTGGGGAAGTTCTCCTGGATGATATCCTGAACTGTTTTTCACCTTGGATTCATTCTCTCTGTCACATTCAGGTACACCTATCAAACATACATTAGTTCTTTTCACATAATCCCACATTTCTTGGAGGCTTTGTTAATTTCTTTTCACTCTTTTTCCTCTATTCTTGCCTTCTCATTTTATTTCATTGATTTGATCTTCAATCTCTGATATCCTTTCTTCTGCTTGGTCAATTTAGCAATTGAAACTATTTATGTTTCCTGAATTTCTCATGCTGTGTTTTTCAGCTCCTTCAAGTATTTTATATTCTTTCCAAGCTGTTTATTCTAATTAGCATCTCATCTAACCATTTTTCTAGGTTCTTAGTTTCTTTGCATTGGGTTAGCACATGTTCTTTTACCTCTGAGAAGTTTGTTATTACCCACCTTCTGAAGCCTGTTTCTGTCAGTTAATCAGATTCATTCTCCATCCATCTTTTATCCCTAACTGGTGAGGAGTTGTGATTCTTTGGAGGAGGAGAGGCCTTCTGGTTTTTGGTGTTTTCATCCTTTTTGCACTGGTTTCTTCCCATCTTATTGGCTTTATTTACCTGTGTCTTTGTAGTTGGTGACTTTCGGATGGTGTCTCTGAGTGGACATCCTTTTTGTTGATGCTGATGTTATTTCGTTCTGTTTCTTAGTTTTCCTTCTAACAGGTCCCTCTGCTGCAGGACTGTTTGAGGTCCACTCCAGATCCTGCTTGCCTGGGGCTCACCCACAGGGGCTGCAGAACAGTAAGGGTTTCTGCTGGTTTCTTATTCTGTTATCTTTGTCCCAGGTACCTGCCAGATGTCGGCCTGAGCTCTCCTTTATGAGGTCTCTTTGGGTATGCAGGGGTTGGGGAGCTTGAGGAGACAGTCTTTCCCTTATAGGAGCTAAAGTTCTGTGCTGGGAGCTCTGTTGTTCCATGCAGAGATGCTGGGCAGGTACTTTTAAGTCTGCTGCAGCAAAACTCAGAACCACCTCTTTCCCAGGTGCTCTGTCCTAGGAAGGTCAGCTTTATTTATAAGTTCCGGTCATGCTGCTGCCTTTTTTCATAGATGCCCTGCCCCGCGTGGAATAGTCTAGTCACAGTCTGCTAGCAAAGGTGTTGCTGAGCTGCTGCAGGCTCTGCCCAGCTGCTGTGTGGAACTGCTTTGGTAGTGGCAGATTGCCTCAGTAGGGTTGGTTGCCCATCCTCCCACTGAGCTGGACCATCCTGGGTCCACCTGCACTTGCTGGGAAACTCTCAATCCAGAGCATTTCAGATTGCTTGTTTTGTGGGGAGTGGTACCCCCTGAGCCAGATTGCCTGGCTTCCTGTCTCTGACCTCTCCATTTCAGTTGAATGGGTGGCTCTCTCTCCCAGGCTTTCCAGGTGCCAGTTGAAACGGCCACCCAGATTTGTGTGAGTTTCTGTGCACCAACCCAGCACAGGCTGAAACTGCCATGCTGAAAACTCATGGCACTTTTTGGCCCGGGAATCTCCTGGTCTGTGGGCAGTGAAAAGTTGTTTGGAAATGAGGTGGCCACTCACCCTCTGCATTGTTCTTGCTAGGAACTGAACTCTGGAGCTGTACCTATTCGGCCATGTTGGATCCTTCAGACCAGAAATATCCTTTTTTATGCTGCTTTCAAGATTTTCTCTTTGTCTTTGACATTTGACAAACTGATTAAAATGTGTTGTGAAATAATGTTTCTGTGAGTTGATTTTTCTTGGGAAAATATGAATTTTATAAATCTGAATATCCACATCTCTTCTTAGACTGGGAAGTTTTCAGCCATTATTTATTTAAATAGGTTTTCTTCTTGTATGACTCCCATAAGTTTTACATTAATTTGCTTGATGATGTTCCATAGGTCCTGTATACTTTTTTCACACTTTTAAATTCTTTTTTCTTTTGGTTCCTCTAATTAGCTAATTTCAAGGGACTTGTCTTTGAGCTCACTGATTCTTTCTTCTGCATGATTGAGTTTGCTGTTGAGGATCTATTGAATTTTTCAGTTTTCTTATTGTTTTCTTCTGCTTCAGGATTTCTGTTTGGTTCTTTTTTGTGGTTTCTATTTTTTTTAAAAAAACTTATTTTGTTTCTGCATTGTTTATTGATTTTGTTTAGTTATCTATGTTCTCTTGCTTCTCATGAAGCTAAACATTATTAGTTACTAATCCCATTCATGGGGACTATATACTCATAATCTAATCACTTCTCAAAGATACAGCATCTTAATACTAACGCCTTGGGAGTTGGATTTCAATTTATGAATTTTTAGGGAATAAAAACAATCAAACTATAGCAGTTTCTGTGTATTTCAAGGAACAAATACCTCTTCCACTCTTTACAGACTGGTTTTGACAGATAAAGGCCTTCTCTTCTTTGGTACCCAAGCTGATGGGGTTTTTCTCTTGGATCTGAGTCATGTGGAGTTAGAACCTGCTCATGTGGCTGCTGTTGGGTCCACAATGGGGCCTGTGGTTGGTGGGCCTGTTACCAGGGGCTCCAGTGGGTATTGATCATATCTGGTACCTGGGTGGACTAAACTGGTTCCAGGACATTGATTATAGGGATGGCTCTGAGACACAAGCGTCTGCTTCAGGGTCCACAGCTGGGTCTGCAGATTGCAAGCCTATTACCAGATGCATGAACAGGTGTGGCTCCTATCAGGTCTTTTAGAGGGCTTCTCAGGGGTCAATGGGTAATTCCCTGGGAAGGCAGGACTGGCTCCAAACCACCACTATGAAGAGCTGGAACCAAGTCACAGAGCTGCTTCAGGGGCCACAGGTGATACAGGTCTTCAGGTCTGCCTCTGAGATCTTGCAGGGCAGTGATCTCCAACCTTTTTGACACCAGGGACTATTTCATGGAAGACAATTTTTCTACAGACCTGGGTTGGGAGGGATGGTTTCAGTTTGAAACTGTTCTACCTCAGATTATCAGGCACTAGATTCTCATAAGAAGCCTGCAACCTAGATCCCTCACATGTGCTGTTCACAATAGGGTTCACACTCCTATGAGAATCTAATGCTGCCACTGACCTAACAGAAGGCAGAGCTCAGGTGGTAATGATCTCTCATCTGCCACTCACTTCCTGCTGTGTGGCTTGGTTTCCAATAGGCGGTGGATCAGTATGTGTCCATGACCTGGGAGTTGGGAACTCCTGATGTAGGGCATGAATCTGTTTGGTTCCTGGGTTGGCAGGACCACTCCTGGACTGCTACTGAAAGTGGCAGGGGCCGGGGGTTTGGAGCTGGATTACAGAGCCACTTCAACTTCCTTAGTAGAACTGAGATTGCCATGGATTGGCATGTCTCCTGGCAAGTATCTGAGTAGGCAGGACTGCTCTAAGACCACAGCTGAGAGGGGCAGGAGGTAAGTTACAGGGCCATTTCAGGATATACTGTGGGATGGAGGTTGGCACTGGCAGGTCTGGCTCTAGGAGCATAAACATATGTGTCTTGGTGGTTCCCTGGGTAGGCAGGACTGCCCCCAGACCATGGTCGAGGACTGAAGTCAGATGATGAGCTGCGTTAGGGTCTACAACCAGGATTGAGGTCAGCGGGCATCCAAGCCACTGTAGCCAACTGCAGCCACATGTGGCACAGATGGATGTTACTTCTCCCAGTTCCCTTGGCAGGTGGTGCTGGTAGTGCAGGACCAAAGCCAACCAGGTCTGTATGTGAGTCTAATAGGAGATGGGACTATTTTCAGGTTCTGGCCAGGACCAGAGTTGGTAAGCCTGCCACCTACCTGGACATGAGCCTGTAGTTTCAAGATGGCTCTTCTTGGTTTTAGGCTCCATCAGGGTTTTGCAGCCTCCCACGTGGATCACAAAGCTCCCACAAAGGCATTTTTGTTTGTGGATGAAGGCCAAATTATTGTTGCTATGAGGAATACAAGCAGGAGACCTGCCGTCTTGCTGATTCACTCTGAATATTTTATAATTTTTTGGTATTATTTAGTATTATATAGGGTTAAACTGAAATTACCATACAAAATTTTACATTCCCCTTTACTTAGTGAAATTCTGTAACCATGAATGGCTAATGTTTATGAAAAAATCTTCAAGTACATATTTAACTACCAGATTTTATGTGGTTTATATTATACTGCCAGGTTTTCTGTAATATGAAATCTATAAAAAAAGTATCTTTTCTTTATTGATCATTTTGCTAGGACTAATTCAAATTAAAAACACATATTTTCTTGTTTCAAATGTCTGAAGACTGCAAACAAAAAGACTTCTTATTAATACTCTTGTGTAATTTGTACTTTACCAATGTTTTAATATAGGGTTATTTCTTTGGAATTTTTAGATTCTGCATTTAATTATTTAAATATATCACCTACAGTTAATCTTTATTATGGAAACATAAAGGATAACTTTGATAGTTACTTGATGTATTGTATTATCATGGAATTGAGACTTGTAGGCTGATTAATCAAATTCCTTTGAGATCAGTCTGAGTCTCATGATTAGATGTCCTTAAAGAAGCAAGGAACTAGATAAAGAATTGCAACAACATTGAAGTTTAGGAGTATAATTTATTTGGGGAAGTTTGTTCTTTAAGGGTATTTCTGCATAGCAGCAAATGAGTGTGGCATTAATATTTATCACTGGTTTTACTCAATGGGATGAGTGCTACTGTTTCATAATATCTAAAGTTTTGTCTGAATATTACCAAGAAAAATTATTTCTTATGATGGAAAGTAGCTCTGATGCTAGTCAAAAACCCTTTATTTACTTATTTTAAAAACTTGTTGTATTAAAAAGAATTTTCAATTCAAGAGCAGCAAAGGTCAAATTTATTCTCTGCCTTATTTGAATATACTTTTAATCCCCTCAAAGATTTTTTAAAAAATAAAAATAGCAATTTGGATGATATCAGAGAGGACATTTTAGGGAAAAAAATGCTTATTTAGTGAAGACATCACTTAATATTGAGACTTGTCATTAGAGTTGATTGATAACTAAAGTTCAAATTCAGAAGATAATATCCATCTTCATATACTCTGCTTTTTGACTCAAGAATGGAATTAAAACTGATTGAAAAAGGTTAATAAACTTTAATAGATTATTATCTGTGTTAGCTACTTAATGTAATCAGTTTCTATGTTTTTATAAAACTGCTGCTTTGATGCCAAACTATCTTTTACATAGATCCTTCCTTACTTGTTTAAAACAGTTTCCTGACTCTTGCTTTGATTTTGTTTTGTTTTGTTTCAGCCATTATCATCTATCATCAGAAAATATGCTTAACTTTAAATTACTCATGATGCAAAGTAAACTCATTTTTTTACTTTTTAAAAACTTTCTGAATATTGACAACTGGTAAAAACTAAAATATCTTTTTTCTTATTTTAATCTAAGTAATATCTTAATATTTTGTGATGCTAATCTTGCTTCATATTACTTTCATGTTGTAGCATCTTGAAATCAACACAGGAAAATTAATACATAATTTTAAGTGTAAGATATTTCACTCTTATCTTTTTCTGTCTTTGTAAAATATGTATAAAATGGGAAATAAATAGCCCAGTATGTAATTATTATAATAACAAAATAATGTTACATATAATGCATTTTTGTATAATATGCGGAACATACCCTGATTTACCAGTTTTCTTTTGAATTTTGCTATTTTCTGTTGATAACAGTAAGTCACACATTTTTATTCATTTCAAAAATATTTATTTCCTTCCACCAAAATTTTTACTTGATGCATACTTACTATTCTTTCACTTTAGCGTACACTCTACCTAGAAAGCATTCCTTTTACTTTATATAAATTCAGTTCTTGTTAATTGCCACATTAACCTTTACAGAAAACATACCATGACTGGCACCTCTGATGATTCTTTCATTTGTTCAGCCTCCTCTCAGAATTCATGTGTTCAATTTATACTATGTTAATTTGTACAGTGAATTCTATTGCTTTGTACAATTTTTTCTTTACATCTTTAAAAGTGTATGGATTTCATCTCCCTGACTACATTGCAAACTTTAAATGGGAATTCAGATCTTTATTTTAGTGTCTCTATTTCCTTTCTCCCTCCTACTACTGGTTTTGGTACTCTAAGACAGTGGACTTTTTGATGTACTGAAATGTAACTAGGAATCTCTTATTGTAGGTCACCGTACTTCATTATTTTGACAGATTATGAAGGTCATTTTCACATTTGGGATGATAAATGGCTTAGACTAAAAAAAAAACATAAAAATGAACTAAAATGACTTATAATAAATGTCAATAAATAAAGAAATGTAATACTATTTTCTTGATATTCAGTTCTACAAAATACTGCCAATGATGGTGATGATAATTATGAGGCTGTTGCTGCTGCTGCTGAGTTTTAGATATGAGGTCTCACTCTGACACCCCTCTGTTATTTTTGAAAGGACTATATGTTTCAAATACTGTACAGTTTTTCTTGATTATAAGTGTATTGTGTGATTTTCATTATATATATTTAGCATCATTAGTTGTATGACTGAAGAAATAAAAAATACAGTTTGCAGTGCTGGTTCATTACAGCACGCAAGACCCCAGTTGTAGCTCTTTGCCTTAGTTACAGGCATTTCATCTGGGCAAAGCTGTGAGATGTCTGGCCCGATTTGCAGGTTTGGCAAAACCAATTGTCCCTTCCCTTTAATGTGCTCAGTTTCATCAGCCTCTTACCATCCTCAGAAAAGTTGGCCATTCATTAAAAAAAAATAAGTTATGATTGCCACTAGGCAAGTTTTAAATATTTATTTTTATTAGCTTTTATAACACTGATTTCCTCTTAAAGGCATTAGTGAATATCCTTACAAACTGGTAAGTTGATTGTAGTCTATCAAACAGTTTGTGGGTACAACTGGCTCACATTTGAGATAAATATTTACTGACATTACCAACTTAATGTAAGGAAATAATGAATAGTGATTTTACAATTTTACCTAACCACTCTAATAGTATACCTACATTAAGTTTATTACATGTTTTATTAAATGACTTTCAATTCATTTAAGTTCATTTAATTAAACAATTAACAGCACAGGTTCTATATAGAAGAACATGTGCTTGAAAATATTAATATTTAATTAATATTTATATTTAATTTAATATTTAATTAATATGATTTAGTATTGATATTCCTAACACCTGCATTAAATTGAATCTTGTCAATTCCCTAAATAATAGTATAGAAGATACTGAAAATAATTTAAAACTTTATCTGGAATCAAGAAAATTACTTTTATGTATTCCTTTTGTTTTATCTGAAATATTAAACATATTTAAAAGAAATATTATTTATTTTTATATAATTAAAAGAAAATCAATTTCATCATGATTATTTAAATATGTTATACTCTACAGTAAAATATTTATTTACTTAGCTCGTTTGTAGCAAATTATCAAAAGACGTATATACTATGTGTACCTTAATATGTATATTTTTCTATAAGAAGTATAAGGAAAAACATAGAAACAGAATAATATATAAAAATTATATTGGTCTGCACTTTAAAATATGTTTAATATACTTCATAGAATACATTAAGTAATTTTAAATTGTTAATAGGTTTTCAAAAGTGAACACAGGAATGATTTATATCTCCTATCAATATATGAAATGTATTTGCTTTAGAAGATAATTTATTAAAAATTAAACATAATTTATTATATTTCAGATTTACCCTTGTATCCCAGGATGTCAAAAGAAGATAATTTTCAAATAGTTATTTGTACTAAAGAATATTAACAATGTTAAACTTACAAATGGCATTTTTGTTGACACTTACATATCTAAATGGGTCAAAAATGATGAGATTTCCTACTATGAAAAGGAGAGGTAGGTGTTAGGTTGTATAGGTAAATAAACTTTCACAGCAACAACTTACATAGTTTTTCTTAGACTTCAGTGCCCAGTGCTAATGATGGTAAGTTTGTTGCAGATAAAGGGTATTTGTTATTACATTTGAAATAAAGTATTTAAAGTATTATATTCAATGCTCTATCAAATTACTTTCCACATAGAGTTCAGGAAATAGGAGTACATTTGGTCAAAAAATCTTAGAATATGGACAGGGTAAAAATTGCCCATATAACCACATACATTTTTTGAAAAGATAAGTCAGAGCTTTTCTCTGTTCTCTGAAATCACCTAAAAGAGATTTATTAATGTTGACTGGGTGCATAGTCCAGTACTTCCCCTTTCTGTATTCACTTCTTTCCTTGTTGATGAAGCATTCATTTAGAGAGATGTTGTATCTTGTGCTGTTTATTCATTCTTGATTCTGAATCTAGTAGAAAGGAAAGTTGTCCTTAATGTATTCAAATGGAAGCTAAATTCACCCTATTTGCAGATGAAGTGAGAATGGTCTTTGAAATTAAAGCCAATATAAGATAAAAACAGCCTCCCTGGGAGATCCAAGATGGCGGATTAGGAGCAGCTCAGGATTGCAGCTCCCAGTGAAAGTGCAGAAGGTGAGTGGACGCCGCATTTCCAGACGGATTTTTATTACCCCCAGACCAGGAGATTCCCAGGCGGAGTAGCGCCACGGGTCGCTAGTGCGGCTGTTTTGGCCAGCGCGGCTGTTTT
>CAUYQU010040320.1:0-13392 GCA_963574635.1 Cheracebus regulus | reverse complement strand
AAAAAAAAAAAATTATAGAATAGGAATTTAAGAAGATCTTAGGCCAATTCTTCAGAACTCTGTTATTGGAAAACTGGGAAGAGGAGCAGAAATCATCAAGGGAGACAAAGAGAAAGAGCCAGAGGAATAGAGAAGAACATTTGGAGCCAAGAAAAGAGGCTATTCCAAAGAGGTGTTGTCAACAATATCATATTCTACTAAGTCTTCTAACATAAATGCAAAAAAAATTCAATTTCTTTCAGCATTATGGCAGTCATTGTTAACCTTAGCAAAGATCAGTGAAATGGAGGGAGCATGCATGCAAAGGAGATGAAAACATTTTGCAAAACCTCCACAAAGTTTGGCTGTGGAAAAGGGCAGAGGAGGAAAGTGGTAACTCTTTTAATCAGGAGGATTTAAACAAGCTGCCTCTACAGACAAACCCAAGGGCTTTACACAGTAACTGTTTGTTTTGTTCATGCAGTGTTTAATGATGCCTCTCCCCAACCCTGTCCTGTGGTTCTACCAACTGGAACAGGTGACCTCTATGTTCACCAGGGCAGAAAAAGGATTTTTGGAAGAGTGACACATACTGATATTGTTACACATCACTTTCACTCACAATCCATGGACCAGAGCCAGATTCATGGTACAGGGAAGTTATGAATCTTAGGAGCACACTTGGAATATCTGATGCATTTGTACAGTGTTTCTTTCAAAAAAACTCAAGCAGGATGTGTAGTCAAAAGATGTTTTTATTTGGTATCCAAAACAGAGGAGCAATGGCCATTGGTATTTTCTCTGCTGAATCGCAGTCCTAAAAGGAAACAATGGATGTGAGTTCAGGTATATTTATTAATTTGGTGATGGAAGATGAAAAAGTATCCTTTTGACGATGTCTATTCCCTCACCATAATGTGAGGCAAGGTTATGAGCTGCGTTGAGAGGTGGTGCAGGGTGGTGTGAAGCCCAGAAGATTAAGGAGCATGGTAAAGGCATGAACTCATTTCTACGAAGAATGGAAGTCTCTCACTTGGCAACCTATCTGGCTTATTTTCTGCCACAATATTCAGTCCTCAAGTCATCCTAAAATATTTAACGTAACTCAAATATGCTACGTGCCTGCTCACGTTCCGTGACTTTATTCTTGCTTTTCCTCTGCCTAGGCTGCTATCCCCAGTCCCACCTTATCTACCCGGTAAAATTTGACTCATCCTTCAGCTCTTAACTCAGGTATGGGCTCTTTTATGAAGGCCTTTCTATTCCATCAGAAAGAGTTAGTTCCTTACCGTTCCTTACCCTTTCTCCTCCAGTAATCCACATCTCATGGACTCTAAGTTTCCTGAGATCATGAAACCTGTCTCTTCATCTTTATTCTTAGACATAGCACAGAACATTGTACAAAACAAAGATATGCTTATAATTGCTTTTGAACTAGCTGTAGACATTTAGTAGAATATAAACTGTACTAAACATTGTGAATAAAGCTTACGACTCCAAAAATATGATAGAAATATAAAATTTAATTAAATGTTTAAAATAGCATTCAAAATAGCAGAACAGGATAAAAATCAGCCCATATTTACTAAGAAAGGAGAGGTGTCTTCTGGCACACAAACAGTTCCAAGTCTGAAACACTGTAAATAACTAATTAAAAATTTTTTCTGTTGTAATAAAAATAAAATGCCTTAAGCAGTCTAACCTGCTTTTCCCAACTCATTTAGCTCCTTCCTCACTGTGTAAATGCCCTTTACAAAATAGACATCAGCTTTGCAGAAGATATTTTTGAACAATTGAAATATGAAGCAAAAACTTTGTTAAGGCATGCCATCTGTTTTGGTTTTTTGGAGCCCAGTGATTTTATCTTTCCTGAGATTCAAACCACCTCACCCTTTATAGCAATTCATTAAAACTTCACTGCTGAAGGAAGGTGAACAGGGGAGTCACAACCATAGGATATGAAAAATAGCTGCTTCTGCTCTGTTTTCTATACTCAAACCTCCCAATTAATTGAGGGTGTTCCACCACTTCAAAAAATTCTCCTCGGCTCTATGGCCTCTATGGGCAGGAAAATTTGAAACTAAGTTCCAGTTTAGCAACTACTCAATACCTAACCAATTTACATTGATACAATTATGTCTTCCATACCATTGCACAAATGCAACTGAAATTACTACTAGTTGAATAATAAAGTATTTCAATATTTCTCAAAATCAGATTGAAATCCAGAGTTCCAAAGTTGCCATGACTAAGTGCACATTTGCACATTATTAGAAAGCAATATATAATTACTGGAGCAGTTCCATGAAGCTCTCAAATGTATTTGGCTAAAGGCAAATTTTTAGAACATAGTCTTTTATCCTTCATTAAATTACAAAATTAAATGTCACCTCCAAATTCGAGGAAGCCCCCTTTCCACGGAAACCCTGAAGTAAAACTCGGATACAATAGGAAAACTACTGGTAACAAATGTGAGAGCCTCAGATCTCAGTTCACCATTCTGCCCTAACTAGCTGTGCAACACAGAGTGTCCTTGAGTCTCAGTTTCCTCAAATGTGAAATTAAGGTATGATACTTCTTTATTTCTAAGATCAGTTTCAGCCTTATAATTTGAAGAAATCAAAAGGCTACCCAAATAGTTTTTGTGTCTCATTATGAAACTTGTATGCCTTTATATTACCCAGTGCTGTGAAATCCAATAGGTCTTCAAGAAATGTTGAATAAGCTAATGAATGTCTAAATATAAACAGGTATATGACATTTGTAAGAGTCAATGAAACCGAAGAAAATAGAAAGGTGATGCCAGTATAATGGGTGGCTAGGAACATGAAAAATAAGAGAAATTAAATATTGTTTCCATTTGGTATGCTTATCCACTGCTGACTCATTCATCTACTACTTATTCCTCTTTCAAGTACTATTTAGTCCTAAATCAGTAGTGAAAGGAATTCTTAGACATTAAAGTTTCTGTTTTAGTTAATTAGTATTCAGCTCAGTGAATGGCATCAGAAAATTCTGAACAATTGTGGCTTAATTGGGAGAAAAGATTAGCTCTCATTCCATGGAAATGAGGCAGTTCAGAGCTAGTGGTGAAGCTCCATGACCATCAGAAACATAGGCTCCCTCTGTCCTTTGCTCTCTGATTCTTAAAAGGAAAAGTCTATCCTGCAGCCAAAATGACTAATCCAGCTCTAGCATTTCTGTATACAAAGACTTGTCTGTTTTGAGGACACATTCCCAAATTTGCACATATCATGTTCTCTTGCACCAAAGAGCATAGTCACAAGGCCAGATAAAGATAGAAAGGAGGCTGAAAAGTTTATTCTAAGAGAAACTGTTTTTACCAGCAATTTTTTAGGGAATTGCCATTACTTTGGCAAACAGTAGAATGGATATTGAGAGATGCTATCTCCTATTTGACTTCTAGCCTGTGTACATAATCTTGTTCTGGGCTATGAAGTAGCTTTTAGGAATACTTACCTACCCTTTTCTGTATCCCTCTCATTCTTGTAATAATTACGTGTTTCCTCCCAGACTTTTCTAACCTACAGGAAACTGGCCTAATAAACTATTCAATTTTAATCTCAATGTGATACCTCCCCAAAGAATGTCTGCATTTTCAGAGAAAATCTCATTAAGAGGTGAAAATTTAAGCCTAGAAATGAAATAAATGTTTCATCAAATAAAGTCTCATTAAATACATACCTCAATGAAAAGAAGAGTTTTAGGAGACGCTTCTCCTGAGCAGCTCAAATGATGCTACTAAGCATCACCTATATCATCCAAAAATAAGAGCAGCCTTGGCAAGTGATTCTTGTATTTGCTCCAATAGTTATTTGCTCTATTATTCCACTGTGCCATGGTTTTCTTCTTTTTGTCTTCTTATTAAATATTACAAAACTATGCAGTAGTAGCAGGGTTCTATTTTTGTTTTTAAATTATAATTAAAGGAGATTATACATTTAACATCATTCAGGTTACAAGTTCACCAAAAATACAACTATCTTTCAAACTTTTAGTAGACACCAATTTAGGAACACTAATGTATTCACATGTGATTAATAATATTGAGCTTTAAGTGAATAATAACTACACTAATTAAAAGTGAAAATAATGACCTGAATGGCACCTATTACTAGAAGACATTCCAATTTACAGAAGAAATTCAGTCCTTAATATGCCACACTTTATCCAGCCCTTAAAGCACAGGGATTACTTTTATTACATATTGTGAGTTACTTACCATTTAGTCAATTCACTTTATAGCCACTATGGTCTACTGGGTGAATTCCAGACTTTAAATTAAATAGCCAAAGAGTATGACAGTGCTCAATGTCTATAAAATTCTGCATTTAAAACAATGTAGACTGCTTGAAAATTGTGCTAAAGCATCTGGTAGATGTTATTTCATTTAAACATGGTACATTTTTATCCTAAACTAAAAAGCTGGAAAATTGTAGAATTCATTTAAAGATATCACAGTTATGCTCAGGAGCTGGAAATAACTGAGACACGGTTCTATGACCACCTAGCCCACCAGTATGCTGATTCCAAAGAAACCATTTGTTCAAGGTTCCCAAAGCTACTCAATTTAGACTTGGTCAGAGAGAAAGAATAGTACATAAAATTAGGAAAAGGATCAGAAAGGGGTATATTGAGTTTTTCAAATTTATTTCTTATAATGAAGTGAAGGAAAGAGTAAAAGGAAGAATATGTGTAGGTGTCATGTTGATTAGGGTGGTTCAAATTTTAATGTGCCTAAAACATATCTGAGAAGCTCTTTTTAAAACTTTTATTTTATGTTCAGGGGTAGATGTGAAGACTTGTATATAGGTTAACTCATGTCATGAAGGTTTGTGTACAAATTATTCATCACCCAGGTATTAAGCCCAGAACCCAAAAGTCATGTTTTGTGCTCATCTTCTTCTTCCCAGCCTCCACCCTCAATTAGATCCCAGTGTCCATTTTTCCCTTCCTTGTGTTCAGAAATTATCACCATTTAGCTCCTACTTATAAGTGAAAACATGTAATATTTGATTTTCTGTTTCTACATTAGTTTGCTAAGGATAATAGCCTTCCGCTCCATACATGTTTCCACAAAAGATATGATTGCATTCTTTTTTATGACTGTATAGTATTCCATGGTGTATATGTACCACATTTTCTTTATCCAATTTGTCATGATGGAAATTTAAGTTGATTCCGTGTCTTTGCTATTGTTAGAGAAACTCTTAAAAATACAAATTCACACAAATTCCTAGAGGTCCATCTTGTAAATCTGGCAAAAAATGTAGAAACCTTTTTTTTTTTTTTAATTACAAGAAAGCCAGATGATTCTTACAGAGGTTGTGGCAGGCAGAATAATGACTACTCCACTTCTCTAAAAAGCCCATGTCTTAATTTCTGGAACCTGGGAATATGGAAACTTACGTGGAAAAAGTAATTTTCCAGAAGTAATTATGGTAAAGAATCTTGAGATAGAGAAGAGTATCCTGGATTATACAGATGAGTCAAATCTAATCACATGAATCCTTAAAAGTAGGAAACTTATTCCAGGGTGCTCAGAGGAAGGCATGACTACAGAAGAATGGTCAGAGATCTACAACCTTGCTGGCTTTGCAGATGGATGAAGGGTCCTATAAAACAAGGAATTTCAGTGGCTTCTAGAAGCTGGAAAAAGCAAGGAAACAGATTTTTCCCCAGAGCCCCAAGATAGGAATACAGCCTTGCTGACACATTGATTTTAGCTCAGTAAGACCTGTGTTGAACTTCTAAACTACAGAGTTATTTAGGTAATAAGTTTGTGTGGTTTTATGCTGCTATGTTTTGTGGTAATTTGTTACAGCCATAGCAGAAAACTAATACACAAGTGGTCTAAGAACCACACTTTGAATTTCTACTTAGCATTCAAAAACACTAAAATACAAAATCCAATGACATTTTAATAGAATAAGTGCAGCCTGTTTCTCAAAAGGGAAATGGTTTCTTTACTATATGACAATTGTTTAAATTCACTGATAGAGGTATTTTTTCTTCTTATGATGTGATTCTAAAGCATATAGGAAATCTTTATGTTTTTCAATTTCATCAAAAATTAAAGAAAAAAAGAATAACGTGATATGAGGATGAGGAATGAAAGATTACAGGAGAAAGGAGGGAAATGATAAGAAAAAAAACAAAAGAGAGAAACCGGGAGACTTTGGTGAAATTTATTGGGGTAAGCAGCCTGATAACATATTTTAATCCTTTCACATTACAAACAAATACAAAGGCCTGACAAGCTAAGAAAAGCATATCATGAAGTGGCCTAAATGCCACAGCTGTTCTACAATGTAGTGTTATTTTTTTCTGAATATGCTATTATGTCCTATGAAGCACATGTGCATCAGTAATTCTTCTTCTGTTCTAAATTTGTCTCACTCTCACTGTTCCATATTCAATCAAAACTGTTTGCATCTCTCCTCCCAAAACATTTTAATTTTTTTTTTAACTTCAGTGATAAAATATCTGAGCTTCCTAAACACTCTATGTTGCCCAAATCCTGGATTCTGAATCAATACATTTTTAAACCCAGTAACCCAAACACATTTTCTAAACCTCTTTTCTAGGGCCAACCACAAGTAAAACAAAATGAAGCATGTCTTTGAGTAAAGCATTTTATCTTGAAAAAGACCAGTCAGTCCCGTGGGTTGGAAAACCCAAGGCTATATAGAAAGTCACTAAATTGTTTGTAAGCATTGGGGTAGGATAATTTTGGGGCTATATGTGAGGTTTAGGTATCCATTATATTTCAAAACTTAAGATTAGGTTCAAAGAAACTGGCAGTTTGAACACATAGTAATTAATAAGTATATGACATAACCCTCTAGCTTGGTAAGAGAAAGTGGTCTTGGTGATTCTTTGACCTAACTGAACCTCAGCCTGGATCTAGCTAAATATGCCACCAACTTGGTGTGCTCTGTCTTAGGAAAGCTGTTTTTCTCACACCACATTTGTTTCAGTTGAAGGCTCTCATTACCAGAAGTGGTCAGTACTTACTAACAAAAGCATTGTTATATAGAAATAACTAATTTCTGCTGATACAATAATCCACAGGGATCTTGGTCTATCATAAACCCTCTCTCCCTTTGTTAATATCTCAGTACACCTTTAGCACTTTACTTCTCCTCCAGGCCACTCATCCAATGTGCCAATCATCCCAATGATCATTAAGTCAAAGCATTATGGATAATTCATGGATGCAGTTAGTTCTGTTATAATGCTTGTTCTGAAAATGTGAATTTTTTTCAATACGATTAATATGATAGGGAACAATTTGACCATAAAATAATTTTGAAAATGCTTATGTACGCTTTTGTCAGTAAGCTCTAAATATTTAGAGAATTTTTTTAAAAATTGGAACTACATCTAATGAAAGATTACAGTTTTGATCATTATGTCTCTTAAATCATCTTTTAATCTGAAACACTTCATACTTGCTTTTTAATGATGCTAATACTTTTGGAGGGGGTATTGGGTTAAGTTGTTTTCTAAATGTCTTAGATTGTTTTCTAGGCTTATCTGATTATAAGCTCATGGTCCAATTAAACTTGTCACTCTCTCTGTAATATTTTCTGTAAATTGTCAGTTATGTCTAATGTCTTCATGAGAATCAGGTTAGATATTTTGGGATGAACACTTCATAGGTGATAAATATGAGCTTTTTTCTTTCTTTCTTCTTCATTTCTTCCTTTCCTCTTGCCTTCTATTAACTGGGTCTGTGATTCTACCAAGATTTCTAATGACAAGTCAAGAAAAATGTTTAATTCTTCCCTCTAATTACCAATTTTCAAAACAAGAATAGATAAAATGTTTTAAAAGTATGCATTGCAAAGTTAAAAAAATTAGAAAGAAATATTTGTTACACATATTAGAGATAATAGCTAATTGCCCTTAAAAAAATCTCCTGTAAATCAATAAGAAGAAAACTAAAACTCCAGCAGAAAATGGGAAAAACAAACAGCTCTCATTACAGAGATATGAAAATCACTCAATATGCTCAGCATCACTTATTTCCCCTATTCAATGAACAAATATCAAAGACACATCAATGCACAAATTTTATCAATATACAATAATACATATGATAATGATAAAAATATATTAAAATGATGGAAAGATACAGGTGTTCCTATGTGTTGCTACCAAAAGCCATTTGGTAATTGCCAACATGAAAATTTCACAGACACTTTGACCCAGCAATTCTCCTTCTAAGAATTTAGCCTATGGTTATTCCTATACAAACTCCAACTGGCTTTTTAAATAAATAATATTATTTAGTTCAACTATATTTTAAATAAGAAAAGTTGGAAACAAAGTATCCATTAGTTAGAGTTGATCAAGAAAATGCAAATTTGAAAGTTGATGGAATAGAATACTATGCAACAATGAAAAAGATTAGGGCATAATAATGTGAAATAATTTCAAATATACTTTAAACCTGGCATGAAAAAGTAACATGCTGAAAAGTATGTCTAGATCACTTAATAAATGAGTATAGTTAGAGAGGAGAAATTCAAGAACCGAGGTCTAAGGCTCTCCAACATTTAGAGTTTGAAAAAGAAAACAAAAACCAATAGAGAAGACTGAAAAGGAAAAGTCAGTGAGGTAAAAATAAAACCAAGCTAGTATTGTGAGGGAAAAAGCTTATTCTCTCCAGATAAGTTTAGCCTTCTTTCCCTGAAAAATGAAACCCTCAATTTTCCCTAAGTCCATGGCTGCCCAGAATAAATGCTCTATTTTTTATCTTCCCCACCAAGGGTGTGTAGTGAGTCGAATAGTGTGCCCTAAAATTTATGTCCACATGAATGTTACCTCAGTTGAAATAGAATCTTGGCAGGTAAAATTAAGCATCTCAAGATGAAGTCATTTTGAATTGAGGGGATAAGGCCTAAGTCCAATGAATGCTCTCCTTCTAAGAGCAGGGAGCTCAGAGCAACACAAAAATGTGTTTTGTGTTTGCCATGTAAAGATAGAGGCAGAGATTGGAGTTGTTCTAGCCCAAGCAATGGAAGGCCTGGAGCCACACAAGTTGGTAGAAGAAGGATTCTTCCCAAGAACCTACAGTGGGAACAAGGCCCTGCTGACACCTTGATTTCTGACTTCCAGCCTCCAGAACTGTGAGAGAATAAAAGTCTGTTGTTTTAAGTCACCCAGTTTATGGGTGCCCTAGAAAACTTACACAAAGGATACAGCAATGTACTGAGATTTTGACCTATCAGATACTGCAAGCTATGTGATATTCTGGGTTATATCTTTAAAGGGAAAGAGTTTCTTTTTGAAATGTGGACTTAAGGTGGGCACGTTGGATGTGCAGATAAGTTAAGGGTAACAACCTAGAAAGCAAGAAAATTGAATATGTCTATCCTAGGTGATTTTGCAGTGATCATGCCAGGTTTAATTTGTATGTAACCAAAAAAAATTAAATTATACTTTCTTTAAGTCATAGTTATGCTGGGGCTCTGTCACAGCAGATAAATCAACATCTGAAATAACTCAAGAAAAGAATTTTAAGAAAGGAGTGATCAGCTGAACCCAACGCTCCTGAGAGGTCCAAGAGCGTGAAGACTAAAACCTGAGCATTTAATTGGACAGATTAAAGTTAATAATGACTTAACAAGTGCTCTTTGAACCAGAATAGTATGAACAAGAGCCTATTTAGAGTAAACCCAAATGAGAATGAAAGGTAAGAAGGTAGAGACAGTAAATATAGATAATGCTTTTGGGGAGTTTTACTATACACAAGGAGAAAGGAATGAAACAGTAGCTGGAAAAAAGCCAAAGGAATCTTTTGTGTTTCAAAATTACCTCCTGAGTATTTCTCAATGTTACTTACTTTACGTGTCTTCCTTTCTCTCTTCCTAAGCCAACTTATAATCATAACGCACCTGGACCACTGCAGTAGGCTGCTAATTCATCTATTTTAGCAATCCTTGCCCATCTCTAAACAATTCTCCACATATCTGCTAGTGTAATTTTTTAAAACATAAATACATCACTACTCTGCTTCAAACTTCTCTGTGATTTCCCTGTGTAATGAGATTTAAATGTAAAATCCACAAAACACCAGCCCGCATCATGCCCTCATCATGTTTTGTGCTCAACCCAGCATCACAGACTGTCTTCTACCCTGCACTAAGGAAACGGTCACTACTGACGCTATGCATTTCACAGTCTATAGCGCCTACTCCACTGGGCAGCCCCTGACCCGGTCATGCCCAGCACTTTCATTCTTGTGGCTTTTAATCACACGTTTCTCTCTATCTGAAAAAGTACTTTTTTCCCCCAGTTCTTTACCTACCTTGTTTCAAATTATTCTTCAACTGTTAGCAAAACATAGCTTTTGAGAGAAGCTTTCCTGAATTTACCACAAATAAGGTCCCTATCATATACTCTCATGGCTTTTTGCACATTTCTGTCATAGCACTTATTTCCATTAAATTTATTTCTTTCTCTTTCTCTGTCTCTTTCTTTCTCTTTCTTTCTTTCTTTCTCCTTTCTTCCTTTCTCCTTCCTTCCTTACTTTATTTTCCTTCCTTCCTTTCCTCCTTTCTTCCTGCTTGCCTGCCTGCCTGCCTCCTGCCTTCTTTCTTTCTTGGACAAGGTCTTACTCCGTTGCCCAAACTAGAGAATTCAGTGGCACTCAAACTTCCCAGCTCAAGCAGTCCTCTCACCTTAGCCTCCTAAGTAGCTGGAACCACAGAAGCATCACCATGCCCAGCCATTTTTTTAATTTATTGTAGAGGTGGGGTTTCACCATGTTTTCCAGGCTGGACTCAAACTCCTGGGCTCAAGTGATCTGCCCACCTTGGCTTCCTAAAGTGCTAGGATTACAGGTGTGAGCCACTATGCCCAGCTAAATTGAATTTCTCATTTATGCAATTGTATATTTAATGAAAGGCAGCATGGCAGGTGATTAAGAGCACAAGCTCTGGAACCAGACCAGCTGGGTTTAAATTCAGACTCAACTACTTCCTAGCTTTGTGTCTTGGGACAAAAGGCATAACTATCCTCACATCCCTCATCTGTAAAATGGGATAATTATAGTTAATATTGGATACAGTCATTTGGGGAATATAGATTAAATATACAAATGTCTAATGTAGAACATGTGTATTACTTGATATGCATCATGGCATATAATTCAGACATGGAACGATTATATGTAGACAGAAAGAGAGTTGCCAGTTCTGAGTGACATGACTATAATTTTAGGTATTATGAAGTCTGGGTCATAACAGGCTTATTTCATTTTATAATTGCACACTATGTGCTGCATTCTTGAATAGTTAAAGTGTGTTTCTTTTTAAAGGATCTATATACGTGTGTAGAAAATACTATAGACAGCACAAATACACAAATCTTATTTTTCTTTCTTACCTTGCCCAAAGTACACCCTAGGTGCAGAATACTAAAATGCCAAGCTTTCTAGTAGCCAGAAAAGGTAACGGGTAACCAAGTTCTGGCCAATGTTAGAAGGGTGCAGAAATCTCTGAGAGGGATTTCCTCCTCCCCAAATCAAAAGACAAATTCTTGGTAGGGAAGGGCTTAAGTGGTATGGTTTCTTCACCCTTGGCTGAATTTCACTGTTCAGAATTCAGTTGTGATGCCTAGAAGTGCAGCAGCCCTTTTTTGCCCCCATGAGATCCAAAGCCACATGCTTAAGAATGGTAGACAAAGGTCCTGGAAAGACTCTCCTTGGGTGGCTATAGCATCCCTGAATGTCCACACTGGGTTACTTGTTATATGAGCAACAATGACCCTGAGAGACTGAATACACAGACAACAGTCAAATCATGTATGGAAAACAGAGCTCTGATCTACATTCAGAGTCCTGATAGCCAAACCACAATCTGCAGCAATTGGCCTAGAATGATCAGAGCTTTGTCAAGGATGATGGACAACTTCCCTTTTTTGGCTACCTCTTCTATTTCTAATTTAGAACCAAACAGAGAAAGCCAATTTTGCTCCCCAAACCAATCACATAAAATGCCCTAAATCTAATTGTGCCACCTCCATCTTCCTCATGCCAACATGAGCAATAAGGAGCAATAAGGAATAAAACTTATCTTTTCCCACTATCATGTCTTCCAACTTTTCTAACTGCCTTTGAATCTCTGCCAAATGCAAATGATGGTATCTGACTCCCTTACTATAGAAAGTTCACAATAAATAGCTTTTACTTGTTCTCATTTGAGTGGTCTTCACTAATTTTCACAACCCCACATTTGTCTAAACATTTGTTTGACAGCTTTTCTATTGCTCAAAGCTGAAGGAAATCCTAATGCACTATTATTTTATTGTTATTTTAAGTAATCTACTACATATTTTATGTTACTAACAAGCAAAGAAATTTGTTCCATAGAGCAGTGCTTCTCAAACTTTAATGCAATATAAATGTCCTTGAGTTCCGATTGCGTAGGCCTGGGGTGAGGCCCAAGACTCAACATTTCTAACAAACAAACTCCCAGGTAACATCGGTGTTACAGATACAAAGCCCACATTTTGCATAGCAAGGCAACAGTGGATAACTTCCAGCAGGCATTTAGGCATTTCTGCCTTGAATGACAACTTTGTTATCATTAAAAAATACCAGTTTCCTTTTTCTATTAGGGGAAGATGAATACTGAAAAGCACACAATTTCTAGCCAAAGAAATACAACTGTTTAGGGTTTTTTTTTTTTTTTTTTAGAAAAAGAGAGAAAAGGAGAAAGAAAAAAGGAAACAGCAAAAGAAAGAAAAAAAAGAATGAAAGAGAGAAAGAAAGAGGACGAGAAAGAGGGAGATAGATTGGGATTCTTGTTTTATTGCCCAGGCTAGAATGCAGTCTAAAAATGGGTATTAAAAACCTCTTTTATGCCAATAATTGTGCTTAACAATGGAGACAGGAAGGAATAGGGGATGAAAATAACAAATAAGCAGACAACCGATATTTTATTTAAACCTGTGAAATGCTATGCAATTGCTGAGGAGTGATTTACTTCCAGTTATGTGGTCACTTTTAAAATAGGTGTAATGTGATACTGAGAAAAATGTATGCTTTATGGATTTGGGGAGGAGAGTTATGAAAATATTTGTTAAGTCTAGTTGTTCCAGGACTGAGTTCAAGTCCTGGATATCCTTGTTAATTTTCTATCTCGTTGATCTGTCTAATATTGACAGTGTAATGTTCAAGTCTCCCACTATTATCGTGTGGGAGTCTAAGTCTCTTTGTAAGTCATTAAGAACTTGCCTTATGTATCTGGGTGCTCCTGTAATGGGTGCGTATATATTTAGGATCGTTAGCTCTTCTTGTTGCATTGATCCTTTCACCACCACGTAATGTCCCTCTTTGTTTCTTATGGTCTTTGTTGTTTTAAAGTCTGTTTTATCAGA
>CAUYQU010040319.1:0-13476 GCA_963574635.1 Cheracebus regulus | reverse complement strand
ACTGTAAATAAACTTCTATTTCCTGTGGGTCCATGTTCAAAACTGTTTTCTAGACAAAAATAAAATTTTAAAAAAAAAAAAAAAAAAAAACAAGCAAAACATATCCAATAAACTCGAAACACAGTATTTTTACATGGGCTGTTCTGAAACATAAAAAAAAAAAAAGCGAGATGTATCCAAATGAAGGTATTGCATACTTGGGTTAAAATATTGCTGAAGGATCATATGTGGAGAAGTAGCATGATTTAGAATTCTTCAACAAAGCTGAGAAAATTTGTTTCTTTTCACTTTTCATCTTCACTGAGCTCAACCTCAATTTGTGTATTAAAAGAGACAATAATATTATAGAAAGCAACTGCTAACACATTATATGGTGAATCTGAAAATATTTCTTTCAAATCCATTTAATAAGATTAGTATAATAGTGGTCAACCTTTGAGATCCACTGAAAATACTCTCTCTTGATAGTGGCAAGAGCAAATCAATATCTGAAATATATATGCTAACTTTTTTTTTTTTTTTTGAGATGGAGTCTCGCTCTGTCGCCAGGGTGGAGTGTAGTGGCATGATCTCGGCTCACTACAATCTCCACCTCCCAGGTTCAAATGATTCCTCTGCCTCAGCCTCCTGAGTAGCTGGGACTACAGGCACTCACTATCATGCCCGGATAATTTTTTGTATTTTAGTGGAGACAGGGTGGTCTTGATCTCCTAACCTTGTGATTTGCCCCGCCTTGGCCTCTCAAAGTATTGGGATTACAGGCGTGAGCCACTATGCCTGGCCACCAGAATTTTTTTATTAAAAAAAAAAAACTAACACAGAGAAAACTGTTGATGACACTATGTGACTCTTAAAGAGCCAGACTCTTGGTCTAGGCGCAGTGGCTCACACCTGTAATCCCAGCACTTTGGGAGGCTGAGGCGGGCGGATCACAAGGTCGAAAGATTGAGACCATCTTGGCCAACATAGTGAAACCTTGTCTCTACTAAAAATACAAAAATTAGCCGGGCATGGCAGCACACACCTATAGTCCCAGAGGCTGAGGCAGGAGAATCGCTTGAACTCGGGAGGTGGAGGTTGCAGTAAACAGAGATCGTACCACTGCACTCCAGCCTGGTAGCAGAGTGAGACACCATCTAAAGAAAAAAAAAAAAGAAAGCTAGACTCTGGTGTATTCAGTATTATTTTGCTCTAGGTTTCTTAGGAACACTATCCTTTCTTTTCCTCTTTTTTGAGGGAGAAAAAGGAAAAGTCAAACTTATCTGGTAGTGTTCCCTTAATTTTTTTTTAAGATTTCAACTTAAAACAAGAGATGGGGTCTCACATGATGACCACGCTGGTCTCAAACTCTTGGCCTCAAGCAATCCTCCCATCTCCTAGCCTGTAATCCCAGCACTTTGGTCTTTTAAAGTGCTGGGATTATAGGCATGAGCCCCATAACTGGCCAAAAATTTTTTAAAAACACAAGAATTAGCCAGGCATGGTGGCACATGACTGTAGTCCCAGCCACTCTGGAGGCTGAGTTGGGAGGCTCAGTTGAGCCTCTGGAGAAGCTGGGACTACAGTGGGAAGAGGAGGCTGCAGTGAGCCAAGGTCATACCACTGCACTCCAGCCTGGGTAAGAGTGAGATCCTGCCTAAAGAAAAAAAAATAGAGATAAACGAACCTAATTCACTCATTTTAGTATTTCCATTTGTTTTGTATGTTGAATCTGCAAGAGAGATAGCAAGAGAATGATTAGGGCTGAAAAGGAAATGCATCATATGGTTCCTGACCACAGGTTCATCAACGAAGACTTAGATCTTTACCACTGAAATACTTAAAAGGATAGTCAACTAGCTACAGAAATAAATCAACAGAATTCTTAGAATGAGAAGTAACAGAAACCTAATGTAAAGATAAATACATTTCCTTTTTAGTTCCCATGATAAAGCATCTTTAAGAGCCAAAAAACAATGAAAATGAAGTAGAAGTAGACCACTTGGAGTGACCTTACTAGTTTTCTTCATAGTCATGAAATCAATTTCAGGGCAATACTTTTTAAAGTTTTAGGAAAAAAAAAAAAAAGGTAACTGAGGAAGGGACATTTTGTAGTCCTGTGCCACAGAGCTCCATCTTGAATTTTTTGTTAGCACTATACTGCAAGAATAAAGTTCCTGACCATAGTTTAAAATCATCATAGCTAATAGAAAGAATCACAGCAACATATAAGAAACAATCTCAGCCAGGCGTGGTGGCTCACGCCTGTAATCCAAGCACTTTGGAGGCCAAGGCAGGCAGATCACCTGAGGTTGGGAGTTCAAGACCAGCCCAATCAACATGGTGAAACTCCGTCTTTAAAAAAAAAAAGAAAGAAAGAAACAATCTCTTAAAAAAATATGGAAGCCCTTTATATAGGAATATAGAAATATCTTTCTACATATATGTTAAGTAAACATAAAAACAAACAACAAGAAAGTGCAAAAAAGTAAGCCAGGTACCATGGCTCATGCCTGCAACCCCAGCACTTTGAGAGGCCCAGGAGGGTGGATCGCTTACCCAGGTCTTGAGATCAGCCCGGGTAATGTGGCAAAAACTCATCTCTACAAAAAATACAAAAAATTAGCCAGGCGTGATGATGCATGCATAGTCCCAGATACTTGGTGGGCTGAGAAAGGAGGACTGATTGAGCTGGAGAGGTTGAGGCTGGTATCAGCCCTGGTTACGCCACTGCACTCCAGCCTGGATGACAGAGTGAGACCTTGTCTCAAATTGGGGGGGAAAAAAAAGAAGACAGAAATGAGAGTTTAGTAAGCCAAAATCTGTGTTACAAAAAAGGCAAGATAATTTTATCCATGAATTTCTGTAAATCTCAAAAAAATGGAAACTGACAACATGGGTTGCTTTTGATGAAGAGAGACTGGCTGGCTGAAGGGCAGAGAGGGCAGGGAGAATTTTTAATGTATATTTATAGTAACTTCTGAGTTCTGAACCATATGAATACATGTACAACCATATTTTAAAATAAAATTATATTTATAAAAAAGGTAAGCCAACAGACAAAACAATCTCTTACCAGATCTTGGGTTTCTTAGAGGGGGTCGACATAAGCTGATTACAAGATCTTCACTCAGCACTAATATAAGAAGAGAAAACATTTAAAAATATATAAAATGTGAAACACATTAGCTTTATTATACGATCACCCCTTATTTATTCAACAAAGGTTTATAGAGCTTTTATTCATGCTAGAGAATTAGAGACAAGTTTTCTTTCCTTTTTTCTTTTTTTGTGGATAGAGAAAAAAAGCCTGTTGCCTAGGCTAGAGTGCAGTGGCACCCTCTTGGCTTACCACAACCTCCGCCTTGCAGTTTTCAAGTGATTCTCCTGCCTCAGCCTCCCCAGTAGCTGGGATTAGAGGTGCCTGCCACCACACCCAGTTAATTTTTCTATTTTTAGTAGAGACAGGGTTTCACCATGTTGGCCAGGTTGGTCTTGAACTCTTGACCTCATGATCCACCCACCTTGGCCTAACAAAGTGCTGGGATTGCAGGCATGAGCCACCGTGCCTGGCCAAGAGACAAGTTTTCTAAGTGAAAACTTTTGTGAACTAGTGACGACAGTGAACTAGAGACAAGTTTCCTGCCATATGAAAAATAGTCTTGATGGAGAAATTTGCAATTTTTGTCATCAAACAGTATCTGTAGGAAAGAAATACTAAATAAAATTATTCTAAATTGCTCAATTAAGAACCAAAATCTGTATTATGGCACCAATTCAATTATCTATTCCATTTGTGACTGACCCTCATTGTGGATTACTTGTGGAATATTTCAATTTTAGGGTTAACATCTTGAGACTTAATACACTCATTCTAATTCTTTAACCTTGTTTTGAGGAAATGCAAATTAATTTTAAATAAAGACGTTAATGTGGGCCAGGGTTCAGTTCAGACTGTCTATAGTTCAATAGCACATGGTTAGTGGAGAAGCTGATGCTACTAAAATGTTAATTTTAGTCTAGAAAACCACCTATAAAGATATGTTTTCTCCAAGTACTTCACACAACATATTCTAAAACCAAATACATACCAAAATTTGGATTATATTATGTTTTGTTTCATGTGTCCATATAAAAAGGCATTATGTCTTAGCTCTGAGTTACAAAAACCACATTCTGGAACTTTCATGATCCCCTTAAATATTCCAGCTCTAAGATTCTATGAAATACCTATCTCAGTTAGTATTTCACATATCAAGTATTTAGAACTTGTATGAATATCTTTAAAAATGAATCTTGCCAGCCTGGGCAACATAGTGAGACCCTGTCTTCATATAAAATAAATAATTAACCAGGCATAGTGGTGTGTACCTATAGTCCCAGCTACTTGGGAAGTGAAGGCAGGAGGATAGTTTGAGCCAGGAGTTTATGGCTGCAGTATAACTGCACTGCACTCCAGCCTGGGTGACAGTGAGACCCTCCCTGTCTCTTTGAAACAAAAACAAAAACAAAAACCCTTGCACCTGTGATAGTAAAGGCAAATTTTAGTTACTTTTACTCCACATATGACAACTACCTTCCTCTTTTTCTTCTCTGTATTCTAGCCTTTTCAGGTTTAATTAAAACCTAAAATTCAAAATCTATTTTTGGCTTGTTTGCTTTTACTAAGCTATGTTTAATCAAACTTACTCTACAGACATCAATTACTACTTCAGATCCCATCTTTCCATTTAAGAAGCATTTCCTGTATGTGCTACGATATACATAGCCCTATGTAAAGTTCTTGAAAGACACAGGGTACCAGAGAGAGGTATGAGAGAATAAAATATAAAGGACCTTTCTTTGGTAGGAGGCTCCCTCACTTGTCTGCTTTTGTTCACCACTGCACCCTCAACATCAAAGCACAGAGACTGGCACAAAGCAGGTGCTCAATAAATATCTAGAGAATGAACGAATGCTCTAACTACAGCAGCTAGAGAAGCAAATGGTCACAATAAAATAGTAAGCATTTAAAAACAATTATCTATGATTATTTAGCTAGAAACCACACTGGTAGAACAAAAATAGCCATTTAACTTTAGGAAAAGTAAACACAATTTGTCCTAATATATTTTTAGATTATAAAATTAGTTTCATAATTTCTAGAAAGGAATGGATCCGGCCATAGAGGAATAACTGTTATATAGGTATATATGACCTGAATTGATTAAACCACCTAATGGCTGTTTTAATGTGAAAACAACTCAATTACGAAATGTCAAACAAGAATATTTCAAACTATATTCCTGTTCCGAACTAAACATTTTTCAAGTTTTCCATTAACATGATGACCAAATTATGTAGGTATTTTTAATATGTTGTTTTACAAGGTGATCCTTTGGTTTAGTCTATATATATATTTTTTTTTACATGGAATCTTGCTCCATCGCCCAAGCTGGAGTGCAGTGGCGTAATCTCATCTCACTGCAACCTCTGCCTCCCAGGTTCAAGTGATTCTTCTGCCTCAGCCTCCCGAGTAGCTGGAATTACAGGTACCTGCTGTAGTTTTAGTAGAGACAGGGTTTTACCATATTGACCAAGCTGCTCTCGAACTCCTGACCTCATGATCCGCCCACTTTGGCCCCAAAGTGCTAGGATTACAGGTGTGAGCCACTGTGCCTGGCCTAGGTATTTATTCTTAAGGGCATCTTTGCATAATTTTCTCTCAGACCACACTGGTAGCCTTATATGCAATTACAGCAGTATTTTGAATACCAAAGTTAAACTGAACATCTATTATTCTATGAGAAGAAAGGCTTATCCTTACCTTAAACTTGTACTTAAAACAGTCCTCCATCAAAGAGTGACTCCATTTAAATAATTTATCTTAGACTTTATAAGCATTTAATAATTCCCTAAACTCTCCTTTCATTAAGAGGCACGGGACGGGAATATGCCAAGTATTAGATGTAGTACAAAAGCACCTTTTAGAGGAAGAAAACCCTGAGTATCTCAAACCTCTCAAAGACAGACATACTCTTATATCTAGTGATACTGAATGCGCAGTGTGCTATCAATACAGTCCAGAAATCTATGTACAGATTCCATTTAAACTGTCATTTACATTGGTAAACTTTTTTTTTTTTGAGATAGAGTCTCGCTCTGTTGCTCAGGCTGGAGTGCAGTAGCACGATCTCTGCTCACTGCAATCTCCGCCTCCCGGGTTCAAGCGATTCTCCTGCTTCAGTGTCCTGAGGAGCTGGGACTACAGGTGCGTGCCACCAGGCCCAGCTAAATTTTTTTGTATTTTTTAGTAGAGATGGGGTTTCACCGTGTTAGCCAGGATGGTCTTGATCTCCTGACCTCATAATCCGCCTGCCTTGGCCTCCCAAAGTGCTGGGATTACAGGTGTAATCTGTAACAGAAACACTACAACAGCCATAAACATTTTAAATTTCCATTTATAGCATAAGCTTCCTTAGAAGAAGGACACATTTAAGCAAAATTGTATGAACTTCACATTTCTTGTAAAGTGCTATTAGAAAAAAAACCCTCACTTGTATGTTTTACTAGGTACAAAGTGATTTCAAATGTACTATCTCATTTCTCCAGTGACCCTGTGACTTATGCAGGACAAATAACACAGATAAAGGCCTAAGGCTCAAGGTGGGTGAATAACTTCACCGAGGTCCAGTGCTTTTCCCACAACCTCATGCAGCCATGGTGTACCTTGTTAACAGTCCTTAAATATGAGCCTAATATAAACTCCAAAAAGACTATTCAAGACATTCTATTACATAATAGTTTTATAATGGTCTAGAAGCTGGCACTCAGTAGTCTTCATTATACCAATTTACTTAACTCCATAAATTTTATAAATTACTCTAGATTTAAAATTTGAAATATTTTTGCTTTCCCAGGTATACAATAAAATCTACTGTAAATAAATTTAAGATTATGGTTTTCCAAAATGGCCCAGAAAATCTCATTATAGCATCATTGTTCAAAGCATTTTTCTAAGATAGTTTATAATCTTCACACAGTAACAAAGACTATTCGAGGAATATAGGATAGGCCGGGTGCAATGGCTGACACCTATAATCTCAGCACTTTGGGAGGTCAAGGTGGGTGGATCACCCGAGGTCAGGAGTTCAATATCAGCCTGGCCAACACGGTGAAACCCCATCTCTACTAAAAATACAGAAAGTAAGCCAGATATGGTTGCAGGTGCCTGTAATCCCAGCTACTTGGGAGGCTGAAGCAGGAGAATCATTTGAACCTGGGAGGTGGAGATTGCAGTGAGGTGGAGATGGTGCCACTGCACTCCAGTCTGGGCAACAGAGCGAGACTTTGTATCAAAAAAAAAAAAAAAAGAAAAGAAAAAAAATTTAGCATAAATGTATGTTTATTTGAAACTGAACTTGAACCAGATATACTTATTCTAAATTCAGAATAGAATGGTTCACATTATAAGGCATAATCTTATTAGAAACAACAGATAAATAAGTCAGGATCTGGGTACTAAACACCAGGGATGATCAGTTTTAATAGCTATGATCATTTATTATTGTGAGGCTTTCTTAATACCAAAAAAAGCAAATTGAAAATTAAATGGAACTAAAACCCAAAGCATTAACAACTTAACAGGACTTAATCCTTTCCCCAGCTTTAAAAAATATTTTAAACAGCTTTTAAGACTTAAGTAAACTATTAAATGTAGCCTATTTCCATGTTACATTGATTCTAAGACAAGTTTTTTAAACCCTTTAACATCCCAACATCTCTGAAATTGAGATGCATCATGTAATTATGGCATATTACCATAAATTACCAAAAAATTGGCAGCATTTTTCCCTAATAGGTGGTACATAAAACAATGATTATGTTTCTTATAGTTGATGGCATCTTAGATTTCACAAATCACAGTATTAAACTGAAAAGACTGATTACATTGTATCAAGATTTTACCAAGAAGAAAACTTAATCCATTTTAAACAGAGGACAGTATGACACATTCATTCATTTGATACCTAACAAACTTCACTAAGTAGCTAGTTATGACATGAGAGAATGACAGTGAGCTACTTGGGGGAGAATGAAAGGGCTCTGGAGAAAACAAACCTGGGTTTGAATTTTGGTTCAGTCACATATGTGATCTTAGAAAACTGTCTTAGCTTCTCTGAGCTTCAGTTTTCTCTTCTATGAAGTTGGTATAATATTCATCTTACAAGGTTATATGGGTGGCTGCTCCTCTGAGTACTCATGTGTCTGCCCTTGTCTTTTCTTTACACATACTTACATTGCTTAATTCGGTGAACATTTAAAAAGCTGGCAGGTAAGGAGAAAAACAAAAAGTTAACTCTTCTTACCTGGAGACTCCTGTGTGCTCCTGACAGTTTTCTTTGAGATCGTTTGGCTTAAATCACTTTGGGAAGATGATTCATCCTCTAAAAAAACAGACGTAACAAGAGTTAAAATTCAGAACATATGACCTGGGAGATCATGGCACAGATTATGGATTTTTATAACAGTAACAATAAGCAAAAACGCAAGGAATTCACTTCTTTAGAAACAGGTAGTTAGGTTTACCACACTTAGGAATTAAACTAGTCAGAATCCTCTTGAGATAGAATACAATTAATTCATCAGAACAGAAAAATATTTGCATTGTTGTTTTACAAAAATATATTACTTCGGAAAAGTAAAAAGATGGGGTAGAGAGTCACAAATGATGTGGAAGAAAGCAGAAGAGTGAAAAATGTTTAGATCCTTAAAAATTTAATAAAATAGGGGTAAATTCTTTACTTGTAAAAAAAAAAAAGCCTATATAACTGCACTAGGCTCTGTGTGACTCAATACAATGTAACATATTTATTGCTCACCATGTGCAAAGCATCCTTCCAAGTACTCAAAGATACTGGATTAAACCAAGTACTTAAATTACTATCAACTATGATAGGCTCCTTGTCTGCAAAAACTTTATAATCTTAAAAGAGATAAAACTTACACATATATGGGCTACACTGTCTTGAGCTGCTACACCCAAAAGTAACTGACGTAACTTTAACATAAAGTTTCCAAAATCAAGTCTTCAAATCTGTCAGTACCTTCACGAGTCAGCAGGAAAACCTGCAGCCTATCACCGTGCTCTAAGCTGCAAACGCACTCTTCCTCAAATCAACAGTCTACCACAAACTGTGTCATCCCGTGTTGACTCAGATCCGCTGATTTTTACCTCACAGGTACCTTACCGTGGGACTAACATGAAACTTCACCTGTGACTCAGTGTTAGGTTCCAGAATGGGGGAGGGGAGGGCAGGGTGGGAGAGGAATAGGTTAAGGAAACTGACCTATGACTTACCTAACACCGTACCTTCATTTTGTCAGCATCCCTTTTGTCCATTTAGATGAAAACGCTAATGAACAGTCTTGTTTTTCAGGTTGCTTTGTCAGCCTGATTTACCACACTACTTTAGGTTACAGTGACGCTCACCAAAGTGGCAAATTTTTAGCAGGGACCACCACACTGGAGAAAGAGCCATCAGCTCAAGTTTATCAGACACTGGCGCACATCGGTGCAGGATAAACGAGTTATCCCATTTCGGTGTAAGCATTGGGTGAGGTCTCAAATCACTTCACTCAACTCGGCAATCCCTCGAAATGCCCACCCACAGAATTTCTCCTCCTTCTCTCCCCATCTGGGTGGGGAGGGAAAAAGACTGGAAGGTTAGATCCTCAGCTGGGGACTCTGGCCTGTGAGCTTTAAAGAAGGAAATGGAAGTGGTTTCCGTAGAAACATCCGCAGGGTAGAGGGAACCGAAATGAAACCAAACCTGGAGTAATTCGCTGTCCCCTCGTGAAGGCCTGCAGAAAAAGGCAGCCCTGACTCCCCGAAACTGATGCCCGACGTTGGACAGAGCTCCCCAGCCCTGCTTGGGTCGCTCCGTACGACCATCTTTCCACTCTTTGGGTCGGCGTTTCCTTCCCGCCAGCGGGTCAGGATGGACCCTACACGGGGGCACACGTCCAGAGGGGACTGAGGAGTACCCAATACCCAGTACCCAATCCCAGTACTTAGTACCCAGGCGAGGATGAGATCCACCCAGGCGCGCGTCCGCCCCCGCGCGTTTCCTAGCTCGCGGCTGGGACTGTTACCTCAGCGGTCCTCACCTTCAGAGGAATGAGAGTCCCGCAGCCCTCTCCTAGTCGTAGCGGGAGACGGGTGTAGCGGAGGCTGCTCTGAGTGCTGCTGCTGGAGGCGGTTAGCCCTTCGCGTCTTCATCTCCTCGGCTTCCTGGGGTCGCGGCTGCCTCCGCTGCCTAGACCGAAGGTAGTACGCGCTTTCTCTCACTTCCTCTTTCGCAGAATCGGGCCGGAACTCTTCTAGCCGGATTCGTTTTCCCACCGGGGACCTTTCTTTGGCCACCCGGGGCTCGAAGTCGCCGTACACTTCTGGCGGCTCCTCAGAGAACCTCACTTCCCGCCGGCCCTGGCGCGACAGAGGAGTTGCGTACGCAGGCGCATCGCTGCTGCCGCCATTTTGAGGGGCGAGCCGGCCCCTTCCTTCTCGGATGGGGGCCCTGGGGGTGACGTACATACCCCATCCTTCCCGCACCGCCTCCGCCCGCCGCCCCTCCCCCGCCATAGTTGTTGACGTAGCTTGAGTTGATCGCGAAGATGGCTTTAATGGACCCTAGGTTCTCCTGCCGGTGGTGGCGATGGCTTCTCTGGGGTGTTAGGCGGTGGTCGCTGTGGTCAGGGAGGCAGTTGAGTGTCGCCGGGGCCGCCACCTGCGTCGTCACTGCTGTGTAGCAAACCTGCCTCTGGGCCCATGGTGTGTCTTGAGGGCTGTGGGAGAGGCAGTGCCTGAGCTGGGTCAGCTGCTGTGGGTCGCTCCCGCCTCCTGGCTGGAGGCACCAAAGAGGAGGAGAAGGGGGAGGAGGACGTCTCTGCCATCGGCCTTAAGTAAGGGAGGGGTGGGGGCGACAGAAGGGTGGCAGGGCAAATTGCCTGTCCCAAGTCCAGCCGGTTGTGCCAAGTGTTGCCTGCACGCAGGAAGGCTCCGGAAAAACGAGTGAGACGAGGGTGAAGACCAGGTTTCGCTTCTTGGCCCCAGGCTGTTGCGCAGTTCCCCTGGAATCTTTTTGATCGACTGTTACGTTGGCCATGTCCTTCCCAGTGTCCCTAGCAGGAGTGATGGCCAGAGAGATAACTTTTGCACATGTCATGTTTTTGTGGCGAAAATTTTAGTTTCAAGTTCTTTATGAAGGCGGTTACCTAGTTTTAAATTTTGTCACCTGTTGAGGGTGTACAAAATCCCATCTACAGTCATGGTCGTTGGAAATGTTTTCTTTTCTGAAATGTACCCATGGGAAACATAACCTTATTCCTGTTCTTTAATATTTCTTGGTTTTATACCAAGAAGCACTGTTCGGAAGACCATGTTAGTGCTACATTATGCACAGTGAGAAGAGAACAAGTTTTTTGATTAAAGACAGCACTGTAATTTTAAGCTGTGATCCATTACTTTTATTCTGGATATGACGTGATACTCCACATTTGATTTAGCATGTTTTGTGGACTTTATGGAATAAGACAGCATGGGAAAAGCTATTTGTTTCACCTCCGTATACCATGTATACAGATGTGGCTAATCTTCAAATACCTAACCAAATTTAGACACACTCAGGGAAGGTCGATTAAGTTCGTGTAAAGTTTGAGTAATTATTGAAAGAAAGCTTACTTCAAAAAAATAAAATAAATAAATAAAAAGGCCAGGCGCGGTAGCTTATGCCTGTAATCCCAGCGCTTTGGGAGGCCAAGGCGGGTGGATCATCTGAGGTCAGGAGTTCAAGACCAGCCTGGCCAACATGGTGAAACCCTGTCTTAAAAAAAAAAAGCTTAAATTACTTTCACATATACAACATCTTGTAGGACTTTGTATGATTGATTAGAGTGAGTAGATTTTAAAAACTGTAATTTGGATACCAGTTACAATGAGTGATTCTGAGCAATTTGAAGGTGTTTGTTTATTCTTCCAAGTAATCTTAAAATGTTTCTGAATAACTCATTTGTTGCTCAAACTTGGCACAAATTTCAACTACTGAAGTCGTAATCTGTACTATGTTTTTACTAATATTATCCATAGATTTGGCCACAGGCACGAGGAGTTACAGCTCTAGAGTGAGATAGGGTTTGGCCTGTTAGGAGCTTAGTTTACTGTAGGTTTATAAACAATATAGCTTTTAAAAAACTGCAGGAAAGGGCATGATTGTATTTTAAAATGTAAGAAAGAAAAAAGAGAAAAAAAGTAAAAAAAGAAAAAAACTGCAGGAACAGTAACAATAAAGACCTTTCCCTCCTTCCTTCCTTCCTCCCTCCCTCCCTCCCTCCCTCCTTTTCTCTTTCTTCCTCTCTTTCTTTTTCTTGTCTTTTAAGGAAAAGTGAAAAGGATACTCTCTTTTGTCAGCCTGGATTAGATGCTATATTTTGGAAATTTGCTAGATTTACTCTTCTCCAACAAAATGTTGAAAAGTATTGATATCGTAATATGTGGCGTTCATTTATGTTTTAAGTAGTGCTTTCTCTTTAAAGTGACTATTACATGACTCATTAGTAACACGATAATAAACTTAATAGATTTACTTATTAAATATAAATTTTATAGTAATATATTGAGTTCATGTTATGAACATTGAAGCCTCCTTGAAACATTTTGCAAAGACAAGTTACTGTAGAAACTGAGATACTAGCTTATAAAACTTGGATACAGGCTTGTAAAACTTAGGTTTGAGGGGCAAATTAAAAAAGAGACGAGAGAGTCTACTAATTCAAGTCAAATTAGAAGATGAGAGATTCTACATATTACTGAATAATCAGAATATGCATATTTTGTAATTAAAACTGCTTGTAAAGGCTTAGGAATGGCCTTTCAACTAAATTAATGAGACACTTATTGTAAAATTAGAGGCATGGTAACTTTAATGCTCATATATATGCATAGGATTTTCCCTCTTTTGTCTAGGTTGTAAGCATATAGAAACATACCTCTACTGTGATTGCCTCCTTCACCTAGAAACTGTGCAGATACCAAACTTTGATCACTGTGAGGCAAAGCTAAACTGTTATCAAATTAGATATTCTGCTGTAGCTATTATCCAGTCTGTCAGAGTGGCTCAAAACAGGTGACGTTACAGTGACAGTGGACTCATAGCCAATATTATAAGGGATTTGCTGGGTCACTGATAACAAAAGGAGGCCTGAACTCCAGATGCTAAAGTTACTTTGGGAATTTGAGAAATCTGGAGGAATTCAGTGACTCAAAAAAGACCGGTATGAAAATGATTAAAGCAAAGAATACACTTAATAATTCATTTACTGGAGAGAGATCCAAGATGGCCGATTAGCAACAGCTCAGGAATGTAGCTCCCAGTGAAAGCGCAGAGAACGAGTGGACGCCACACTTTCCGACGAATTTTTGTTGCCCACAGACCGGGAGATTCCCGGCAGAGGAGCCAC